>JAPPVO010004090.1:0-16240 GCA_030407325.1 Camellia japonica | reverse complement strand
TTCATGCAACATTAACACACATGCAGTATGCTAAAGCGTAAATACTCACAGTGTTACTCCAAGCCAAAACAAGGAACTAGTTAGAAATCGATGCATGATCCTAGTTTATGTTAAGATGGCTAATGCAACACATGTGAAAATGCACTAAAATAGGCTCGACTATTCTAGAATGTCATGTGAAATGCAATTTGGTGACATGCTGTTGAACATGTACAAGTAAATGTATTGAAAATACAATGCATTAGTATGATGCGCCGAGCCCGGTGCATGCAATACAGATGAATGGATGCACGCATCGAGCATAAGTATGATAAATATAATAGCCCTAAAACTAACCA
This sequence comes from Camellia japonica, assembly GCA_030407325.1. Lineage (NCBI taxonomy): Eukaryota > Viridiplantae > Streptophyta > Magnoliopsida > Ericales > Theaceae > Camellia > Camellia japonica. The sequence goes on along the minus strand of JAPPVO010004090.1, from coordinate 15,902 downwards.
TCATAAGCAGGTAAGTAAAGGGGAAGAAAATGGGGATTGGAAGACATGCATCACACACACGCACGGTTATTACAACAGTGTGCCCTCTCGAGGGAGGGACTGAATAAAGAGCTAACTAGCTAATCTAAGCTAATTAAACTAATTATTACACAACAAATTAATTAACTAATCCTAGTTAACTAATTATTACAAAACAAATTGAAATAGCTAACGCATTAACTATTAAAGGTACAGACCAAAGCAAAACCTAGCTATCTAAGCATGGCAGCTAAGGAAAGCAGTAAAACAAGACCTTCAGAGGGAGAGGATTGCATTCATGCCCGGTCGCCTCGTTCGGATTCCAATGCGATGCCCCGATTTGCCTCTGTTTTCATTTGTTCTCAGAAACTTGCACCAAGCTCCAGAAAGCTGAAACTTCACCTTGGGAATCCTGTGGGAGGGTGGCCGACCACTTTTGATCTCTCCAGACCCCTGCCGACCACTTTTTGTTGTTGAAAACCAAGAAAAGTGGTCGGCCAGCTACTTTTTCTAGTTGGTCGACCAGTTGTTGCTGCTGAACTGCAATTTGCTGCAACAGAGAGCAAGAAAGGGCATGGCAATGTATTTGCAAGATATGTGTGCACAATCACCCTCCCTATCATGTCATGAGCTCAAGAGAGTGTGGTTCTCGACCCTCGGGCCACCAATTGCGCATTTCAATGCGTGATGGCCGAGAGGCAAAGTTGCACAATTCAATATGAAATGAATGCACAAGTAAACACATAAAGCCTAAAACTCTATCATGGATGATCAAGAGCGTCGGCGACAGGGAATTAAGGCACGTTTCATCACTTTAAGTATGAAACGTCTCTCGTTTTCCGTGTTTGGACTAACACCTATTCCAAACATAATGCAAGCAAGCATGGCATACACAATGCGACTCAAGCATGCAAGTATGCAATATGACTTAAGCATGCAAACATACAATGTAATATGAACAACCTAACAAGGCTAATGGCATGCCCAATGCTAAAGCATGTAACAACTAGCATACATAATGCTAAATGCTAAGGACTAGATGGCATACTCAATGCAAGGCATCCATAAGGTTCTAAGCATAATGTAATGTATGCATGCACAATGCAATGCAACAAGGACAACTTATGTAATATACCAAGCATGGCATGCTCAATGTAATATGCATGGTATACTCAATGGAATTAAACCAAAAGGGTAGACCTCAATCATGCCCAAATCAGTGGCCATTGGTGATGAAATGAAGGCACATAAAGCAAGGCATGCATACACAATGCATTGGCCATCAAAGAGGCCAAAGAGCACAACTCTCAAGAGTGCTCAATGAGTGACAAAAGTGAAAGTGTAACAACACTAAGTGCACAAAAATGAAGCAAGAAATGATGCAAAATCATTCAAACAACATAAGTAAAGCATGCTAGGGTCCTAAGGCATGAAAGCTAGCAAAGAGTAACATAAAAAGAGGCATGCAATACATGGCACAAATGCATGAACTAAGCATGGACAGAGCTCAAGTAGGTCAAAACAAGGACCAAAACATGCTGAGATAAGAGCCCAAAGGCCTAGGCATGTGAGCATACACACTAGGCTACAAGTAAAGCAATAATGCACAATACTTAAACGCACTTAAAGCATGAATGAAGTAGGAACATAAGCATGCTATAAGCTCTGAAATGTCATGTTAAGTGATGTCAAATCATGTACACAACACAAATGAAGCATGCAATGGTGCCCAAAGCTTGAGGCAATCAAGAGCATTTGTAGTACAAGTATACAAAACATGAAGCATGTGATTAAGGCAACCCAAGACAGTCCTAGAATATGTTAAAATGAGTCTAAAACATGTATGGAAGTAGGCCAAAATATGCTATCATGAAGGACATAAGTCATGATGAATGCAAGGCAAATAGGGTGGATTACACTACACCTATTAAGACCAAGCATGGAATGACTTAATCAATAAAAATCAGAGTTATTTCATGGCATAATAACCCCAAATAAGCACTGAAATGGTGGCTCGCAAGCAAGGGCATGAAGGCATACGCAATGGTTCATGTTAAGGCATAAAGGGGGAAACCCTCCAACGCATTGAATAAGTGAAAGATGCAAGTGTATGGCCATGAAACATGGACTGAAATCACATAACAAGTGATGCCAAATCACTGAAATAGGCCAAGCAATGCATGCTAGTGGGTTCAATGCATAAAGCTAACAAGCTAGATTGAACTAAGACTATACAAAGCAAGTCATGGATGACCAATTCAACACAAATCAGACCTTAAACATGATAAACCATGAACAAAGTCTTCATGAAGTTAAGCCAAAAGCATGCTAAAATGACATGTCACAACATGATGCATGTTAAGCTAGTTTAATGGGATTGCACTACAAGTGCAAGGAGCATGCAAAGACCAACCAAACGAAACCTAAATAGAGGTATGACATGGTAAAATAAGCCCAAAAACATGCTGAAATGGACACAACATAGGCTAGAATGACATGCTACTTCATGAAGCATACAAAGTTAGTGTGTGTGATTTACACTACAAGTGTACAAGGCATGCAAGAGCCAACCAAACCAACCCAAAACAGATCTAAGGCATGTTAAAATAACACCAAAAACCTACTGATATGGCCCCAAAACAAGCTAGAAACACATGCTCAAACATGAGGCATACAAGACTAGATTGTGTGATTTACACTACAAGTGTATTAACCATGCATGGAGTGACCAAACTAAGCAAAAATTGTGGTATGCCACAGCAAAATAACTACAAATACAAGCTAAGATATGGCCAACAAACACTTAGTAAAGATGCTCAAACATGAGGCATATTAAGGCATGTATTGAAAATGCAAGGGAAAGGGATGGCCCTCCCCTTCTTAAGACCTTAAAACACCATCCCCACCACTGAAATCCCTCTGGATTTCAGTGGTGAGAAGGCCAATACAAGGCGGTCCCGAAGCTCACAAAAAAGGCTCAAAAACAAGGCCAAACAAGGCCTAAGAGGGGGTAAACAACCCCAAACACAAAAGTGATCTTAAACAAACTTTTTAAGCATGCAAAAATAGAACTTTTATCAGTTATAAGTTAAGCTTAAAACAGCATGCAAGATAGGCTAAAAGCTTAAGCAAGAAAGGGGGATTTAAAGGTCAAAAGCTCACCCTTGAAGACCCTCTTTATAACTGCAACTCCCGCAGGTTTTTTGAACTCAAGACAACCCAAGAACACCAAAATCAGCCCCTAAGCACCTCAGTAGCAAAATGATGGTGTTTGAGTGTGTGTTTGTGTGTTAAAGTAAGACAAATCTACACTTTTTAACACAAAAATGAAGAACAAGAGTGATATAGAGACAAAGCTATATGTAACTCTCTTAGGGCAAATTTCTGAACCTAGAGGAGGGAGGAGGAGCCTCCCTCTTATAGAAGAGGAAAGCCAAAGCTTCTTGGAGAAGCTAAGCTTGAATGACATCCCTCCACGTGTATGGAGGATGGGTCAAATGCTCTCCACCTGTGCCAGCTGTCCCAAAATATCTCCAAAACGGTGCCAAAAAGCAGCGGTCGGCCTGCTAGTTTAAGTGGTCGGCCGACCACTTTAGGTGGTCAACCAGAGCAAAAACTGGTCGGCCATAGGTGGGAGAGGTCAACACACTAAATACAAGGTGATAGTGTGGTGGCCGACCAGAAAAGATGGTCCAAAGACCAAGAAAGCCAGTTATCTGACAAGAAAACTAGCTGGAAAAAGGAAAAATAGTCTCCAAGGAGAAATACTGGTCTCCCACCCTTGTACCACATTCCAAACAAGGAAAGCAAGGTTTGTACCAAAGACAAACCAAAGTGGATGCAAGACGAGAAATCGGGAGGTGAAACACGCGGCCAAAAGCCCCGAAGACTAGCTAACGAGCATCAAAAGTGGTATGCAACCACAAAAGTGGTCTCTCGGACCACAGTGTTCCTCTAGGCAGAGGCAACAAGGTGTGGTTCAAAAACCACGCCAAACGGAGAATGTTAAGCGGTCCCGAGACAAGGCGTGCGGCCAAAGGCTCCAAAAACCGGAAACTAGTCTCCAAATAGGAAAAGTGGTCTACGACCACGAAAAGTAGTCTACGACCACAGAGAGATGGTCTACAAGACCACTCCCTCCCTCTGGGAAGGGGAAGCAAGACTTGGTCCGCAAACCGAGCCAAAGCACAAAGAGTTCCGAGACCCGGAGGCAAGGCCCTCAGCCAAAACTCCGAAACCTCAGAACGAGCACAACATGCACCATCACCGAGCGCTCAATCGATGACGTCTGAGTCTTAAGGTCGGTCAAAAATGGGGTGTCTACAATATCCCCTTCTTTTTTATTCCCTCTACGTCTGCTCTTTTCACTAAATCTAATCTTATTTATCTTGATCCTTTTCCTGATGCTATCCCTTTTGATTCTTATGTTCACGATTTGTCTCATTCTGATATTCCCTCATCTTCTTCCTTGTCTCTCACTCCTACTATCACCACTCTTATTATTCATACTTATGCTTGTAAGAAACAACATGTTTTGCTTGTAGGTACACCTCACCTTCCTCTTCCGGCTGTCTCTCCATTACCTGCTGCTAATGAGGCTCCTGTTTCTCGATCTCCTCAATGGGTACGTACGTGTCCTACTCGTTATGAGTCTTCTAACTCTTGTTATTCTTCTGAATTTTGTACTTTCTTATCCTCCATTCACTCTCTTTCTGAGCCCACCTCTTATAAGAAGGTTGTTTCTGACCCTTTTTGGCAACATGCTATGAATGAGGAACTTTCTGCTTTACATAAGACTGGTACTTGGAATCTTATTGCTTTGCCTTCTGGTAAACATACTGTTGGTTGTTGATGGGTGTATAAGATTAAAACCAAAGTTGATGGCTCTATGGAACGCTATAAAGCCCGTTTGGTGGCTAAAAGCTTTGCTCAAGAATATGGTCTTGATTATGAAGAGACCTTTGCTTCGGTTGCCAAGATGACCACTATTCGTACCTTGATTGTCGTTGCTGCTGTGTGTCACCGGCATCTCTCTCAAATGGATGTCAAGAATGCCTTTCTCAACGATGACTTAGTTGAGGAAGTCTTTATGGTCCCTTCTCCTGGGCTCCCTCGTGCACCTGGTGAAGTTTGTCGCCTTCGCAAAGCTTTATATGGTCTCAAACAAGCTTCTTGGGCTTGGTTTGAGAAATTTTCTATTGTTGTTTGTGACTTGGGTTTTCGTACCAATGATCATGACTCGGCTCTCATTCTGCGTTCCACTTCTGCAGGGCTTATTATTCTTTTATTATATGTTGACGACATGGTGATCTCTGGCGATAATCTTAATGGTATCTCTGCTCTCAAGGCTCACTTCCATCATCATTTTGAGATAAAAAAATCTTGGTTCACTTCATTATTTTTTGGGCATTGAGGTGGCCTCTTTGCCTCGGGGTTATCTTCTATATCAGTCCAAGTATGTAGCTGATGTTATTCAGCAGGACAAGTTAACCGATTCCCGCACTATTAACACTCCTCTCGAACTTAATGTGCACTATACTTCCTGTCACGACCCAAACCCGCCCCTATAGGTTTAGCATCATGACTAGCCAGTAATCCTTGGATTACCAAAGACATCTCAGCGGAATAACATATAATTAGGGGCTACGGAAGCAAATATACGAAATATACATAGTCCATAGAGCTGTGCAAACATATATGGGAAATAAATTTTAAACCTTTTACAAATACACGTGACGTCATCATGCAGGTCTTACGTCACATCCAATATAAAGGTAGCCAAAAGGGACTTAGCCCAATATACACATAACAGAAAACTTGTTCATACTTCAAAGAAGACAAGGTCTTAAACATATGCCATTTAGACTTGACTTGCACACAAAAGAGAACCTCCCTAGAAGCACAATGGCTGGCTGACAAAACAGAATCTTAAGCCATCAACTCTGGGCCTACGTGCCTGCTCACCTACATACATAATAACAAATAGTGAGCTGGTGCCCAATGAATGATAACAGAGTAAAGGGGTTTAATGAATGATGTCCATTACAGAGTCAGAAATCAGAGTTTATATCATAGATAGATTTTTATCAGAAATAGAGTCTTGTGCATATTCAGATTTCAAATACAAACGGATTCATATACATGTTCAGTCGTCAAAGCAGAAACAGATTCATATACGCAGTTGCATTCGTATTCAAAGTTCGTATATTTCTCATCATAGTACGTGGCACATCCATTAGCGTTAACAAATCTGATGACCCATAAAGGGACGATCGTAAAGGGCATTTCGATGACTCATGTGCACAAAGACGTTCTGATGACCCACAAAGGGACTGCCATTAAGGCATTCTGATGACCCATAAAGGGACGGCCATAAGGTATTCCGATGACTCATTTGCACAGAGACATTTCTGATGACCCACAAAGGGACTGCCATGAAGGCATTCCGATGACCCATAAAAGGGACGCATATGCTAAGGATGCCACGTATACATTTCAGAAACTTGGACAATCATTCATTCATGTAAAACATAGCATTTCAGAAAACTGATCATTTTCATATCATCATAAAATAATTAAAGTCAAACATAACTTTACAGAGTTATTACTCACAGTGGTTTGTGTTGTCACTAAGCCTCGAATGTCCGCCTAAACAAAACGCATAACAAAAGCACAATTGAAGCACCATTTTATTTTAATTCAATTCTCTTTATGTGTTTCTAGCTTATTTCATGACTATGTGAGTCCAAATGGTGCCTAAGAACATTTGGAGTAGCATGAGGATGCAAATATGCACTTAAAAGAGTTAGTTAAAAGTTGCTGAAAACAGGGTCTCCGCTCGAGCATAACTTCCTTCGCGGGTGGTCGCTCGAGCGGTCTGCAAACTTGGCAAAAGTACTGGTTGCATGAAATTCTCGCTCGACGGTCACTCGAGCAGAAGACTGACTATAGCAATCCCGGTTTCCCTTTCTTTAATTGTTGTATCCGAACTTAGGTTCCGTGGAGTTGGTTGTTGTGTATATCTTGTTTACATCCTTTACTCTTTGTATTTGAGTCTTGAGTTGTGTTGGGCAGGTTTGAAACAGGTTGGTTGAGCTTAGAAACCAAAAGTAGTTGCCCAGAAATTAGCCTTCACGCTCGAGCGGAGTTTTTGATGCTCGAGCGGGCCCTTTGTTGTTGCTTATCCGCTCGAGCGGGAGTTTTGACGCTCGAGCGTGATTTTCCATCTCCCAATATTTCCTCTGCAGTGTTGGACGCTCGAGCGTGCGTTTTGACGCTCGAGCGGGAGTTTGTGTGTGACGCTCGAGTGGGGAGTTTGACGCTCGAGCAGGGACCTAGTTCTGCAAAAGTTCTGGGAGTGTGTATCCGGCGCTCAAGCGTAGGTTTGGATGCTCGAACGGGAGTCTGTGAGTGACGCTCAAGCGGGGGTTTCCACGCTCGAGCAGAGAGTCAAGTATATCACTCCGAGATCCGACTTTTTGGATCACTTTTTCAACTCCATTTCTCTCTCTTACTTTTCAAAAACACCATTGGAGACCTTCTCTCACTAGAACCTCAACTTCTCTCTAGGTATTGATCTAGTAGGAGTGATTTCCTCACCTTGGGCCTTTGTAAAAGTTGTGTTGATCGTCGAGGGCTATCTTTTGATCCAAAAATTTTGGGATTTGGAGCATCTTCAATTTCTTCATCTTCTTCCTCTTTGGACTCCGAATTTGAGGTAGGGATTCCTACTCACACTCTTATGTTTTGACCTAGTAGCTAGTTGTTTAAATGGTTGATTTTGGGACTTAGGGTTTCAAAAGATGTAAAATAGAGTTTTGTTATTTTGATTCTTAAATATGTATTTGGGTTTCAAAATGATGGTATTGTTGTTGATAGTTGATATTTGAACCTTTGGGTTAATATTAGAGACGGGGAAGAAAGCCCTAATTTGTATATAAATTAATTGGTATAATTAATTTGGGAAAGTTATGGATTTGTGAAATTGAGTTGAATATAATGATAGTGGTTCATTATGAGATGGAAGAGTGGAGCCGGAATAATAAATCATTCACTTTTGAAAATGCGATATTTTATCTGTTGGTGCTTTTATTATCTGTTTAGAAATAATTGCTTTGGGCTATCGGTGGAGGGTAGTTTTGATTGTTGTAGACAATGCATGATGATTAGGCAAACTAAAACTAATCAATGGAATGTGTCATCGAATATAATGGTTGAAAGAATACATTAACTTTATGTATTGATTGATGATGTATATGATAACTGTTTATATGCATTGTGTTGTGTGGGAGGAGATAGGGGATGTACTCCACAGTTTAGGGAAAGATAGGGGATGGACCTCTAAACCGGGTGTGGTTTCGGAGGAGATAGGGGATGGATCCGTTGATACAGCTCATATGCTTATCAGTTAATGTGTTGATAGAGCTCATATGCTTATCTGTTGAAATAGTGATATAGCTCATATGCTTTTCTATCGAGGTGTTGATATAGCTAGTATGCTTATCTATTGTGAAATGGGAAATGTTTAATATGAGTTACTACCTCATGGAAATGGTTAGCCAGGTTCTGAGCCGTAGTTGTGAATTGTGAATTGGATAAGAAATGGAAAATGAAATGAAACATGGACACATTGGTCATGTAATGAAAATGGTATATGAATTGATTTATGTGAGTCAAACATTTATCAATTGCTAACGTCTTAGTTACTGCTCATATTGTGTTTAGTATATCTCTACTGGGCGTTGGCTCACCCTACTATAGGGACATCATTTTCAGGTACAGGTAGCATGCCACCTCCAAGAACATAGCTTGGATGGTTGTGGGAACTGAAGACTCTTTTGGATTATTTTGTTTGTATTACATGTACATCAAGCCAAGGGCTTAACTTGTATAAAGTTAGTACTCTTCTTTTTGTAACCAAGTGTTGACTTGGAAAGCTGTAAGCCCTTAGGGCATTTGCTTTTGTCGTTAACATGTAATACTGTTGTAAGAAACTACTCTGATGAATAGAAAGTGTTGATTTCTCTTATATCATTGCATGTCTAAAATGATGGGTTTTATGTATTATTATGAGGGCGTGACACTGACTAAAAGGGTCCTCACTCGAGCGCCACTTTGTCGCTTGAGCAACCTGTAAAATTTTGTAAAGCTTCTGGGAGCTCGATTTTCACGCTAGAGCGGCACTTTCCTCGCTCGAGCAAATAGTGTGAATTCTGGAATTTCCAAAACTGCCTTTAAGCTTCAAAACTCAAATTCAAAACCACAAATCATGTTGTTTTGGGCCAAAACTCAAGAAAACTTGTCTAAACTTGAAAAACATTGAGAATCAAAGATCATTTCATGAAATCAAGGCCCATAAGCTTGACAATTGAGCAAATTCAAACTTGAATTGTGAAAACAACATGAATATGACATACATGGAGTGATTTGAGCCCCAAGTTTCCAAATCATGAGCAAATGAGATGTTTAGGTCAAAAACATGTTGGGTTCCTTGAACAAGACTCAAGTATGGACATGCATGTGGAAATTCTTGAAAATCAACTTACCAAATTATGAGAATTATGCATGCATGCATGATACACCCTTAAAGTCACCTATTTAAGCTCAATTATTGCCTTCCTATAGGATTTCTTTTGAATTCAAGAGTTGGCTAACTTAATTACATTATCAAAAGCTTGAGTTCTCACCTAAACTTCTCAATTGAGCTTCAAGTTGACCAATTCTTGAGTGTTCAAGCTAATCCTCCTTAGTTCTCTTCAATTCTCCAATTATCCTTAGTAATTCTCCCTTTCTCCTAGCTTTGATCTTAATTTCCTTCCTTCTCTCTCTCTCTCTCTCTCTCTCTCTCTCTCTCTCTCTCTCTCTCTCCATTTTTGACATCAAGGATGAGGATATAAGAGTGTGAAAGTGTAACTAAGGGTCGCTTATGCCTTATATAGGCTTGAGTTAATGAGGTTTAATTGCAATTAATCAAATAGACATCAATTATTCTGATTTGATCGTTCCGAATTGAATTTTGATTAAACCTACCATAAAATTTTAAAAATTCCAACGAACACATAAATCAAGTTAATTTCGTGGTCCGATACCGATAAGGCCTTCAATTCGCAGAACGAAACAGAAATGGAAACAGATATTTCTACGTTAAACAAATATAAGCACAACAATGCAACACACACATGCAATAAATTCATAATTTCACTTTAATTACTGATTAGACTTATTTAACCATGAATTAACATAAATGAGAGGTTGGGGTTATTACACTTCCTCTGGCGATGTCCCTTTGCCTGATCTTACCTTATATCGGATTCTAGTGGGCATCCTTGTCTATCTTACCATTACTCGGCCTGACATTGCCTATGCTGTTCAGATTGTCAGCTAGTTTGTTTCTTCCCAGATTACTATTCATTGGGCTATTGTCCTTCGTATTTTGCGCTACCTTCATGGGTCCTTGCATCAGAGTTTATTGTTTTCTACTACTTCTTCTTTGGATCTTCGTGCTTTTTCTGATGCTAATTGGGCTGGTGATGCTATGGACTGTAAGTCTACTATGGGCTTTTGTGTTTTTCTGGGTAATTCTCTTATTTCCTGAAAGAGCAAAAAGCAAACTATTGTTGCTCGATCTTCTACTGAGGCTGAGTATCATGCTATGGCTACTACTACTGCTGAAATTGTTTGGTTGCATTGGTTGCTTTCGAATTTGGTGTCTCCGTCCCTAGTCCTACTCCTATGTAATATGATAATACCAGTGCCATTCAAATTGCTAATAATTATGTTTTCCATGAGCGAACTAAGCATATTGAGATTGACTGTCACTTTGTGCGCCATCACTTATAACTTCGCACGTTGTCCTTGCCCTTTGTCTCCTCTACTATGCAACTCATTGATTTCTTCACCAAGTCTCATACTATCATGCGTTTCCGTTTTCTGCTTGACAAACTCTCGATGCTTCCTGCTGTTACATCATGAGTTTGCGTAGGGGTGTTAAGCATATGTGTATTAAGGGTAGTTTAGTCATTGGTAGCAATTAGGGTTAGCATAGTTGTCTTATATATATATATATATATATCTTGTAATTCTTTTCCATTTAATTGAATAATACGGTACTTAGTTCCTAACTAAGTTTTCAGATTCGAATTTTCCTTGAAGCCCAAACTGATGCCTTTTATCTATCCGTTAGTTTAATATATACGATGTATTTTTCCTCATTCCCTTTCTTTTTCATACACTACAACATATAAGAGTTTTAGAGACCAAATTTTTTGGTCTCTAAAAGTGAAAATTTTGTTGCAAAAGATATTTAGAGACCAATTTCTATCATCGTGAGAGATAGTCGCTAAAAGGTCGTCCCGAAAAGTAAAAAATAAGGCTTTTAGTGACAAATTTTTGAAAATGTCACTAATAAATGCACTTTTAGGGACAAAATAATTTGATCTCAAAATGGTTTATTTTTTGAAACAAAAAATTTGGCCCCAAAAAGATAATAATTCATCATTAATATCCAATTTTCGTTGCTAAAAATATAATAAAACACTTTTCGCAATAAAAATATTTGGTTCCCAAAAATATATTTTGTCCTTAAATTTTGGTCTCTAAAACTTTAATTTTTTGTAATGATATGTCATGAATGGAATCAGTTTGAGCAACGGATAATTGAAGAATTGGGTCTTGATAGAGTGATGATACATGTCCTTTGCAAAAGTGGAAATTTGAAACAGAAATTTTCATGCATTAGCGAAGTATGGTTAAATGATGATAATGTTCTAAAGATGGATTTCCCAAGGGATCCTTTGTGTTTATTCTAGTGAATGTAGATGTTAAGAAATCCCTAAGATAATGCACCTCTTGAATCGACACAAGTTTAGATACATAATACGAATATCTGAACTTCAAAATCTACGGGGAAACATTCTTTTCATTGTGGTACGAGTTTGCTGCGGGAAAAATATAAGAAATTTTATGCATGTTTAGATTTTTTATTTGAGTATGGATTTGTGGAAGACCCAAAAAAAAGAGGGGGAAAAAAGGGACCATTTTTTTTACCACTAGTTAAAGTCCAGATTCAGCAGCTAGAGGTTTTAACACTAGCAACTTGGAAAAAAGTAGGCAAAAAATTCATATGTAAATAATATTTATAACACCCAAGACCCAAAAAAAATGATAATCAACATTCCAAAAAGGGTATTTTTATTCCGATGGGAAACTCATTGTAGACACCCCACCATTTTGACCGACCTTAAGTTTCAGACATCATCGATTGAGCGCTCGGTGATGGTGCATGTTGTGCTTGTTTTGAGGTTTCGGAGTTTTGGCTGAGAGCCTTGCCTTCGGGCCTTGGAACTCTTTGTGCTTTGGCTCGGTTTGCGGACCAAGTCTTGTTTTCCCTTCCCGGAGGGAGGGAGTGGTCTTGTAGACCATCTCTCTGTGGTCGTAGACTACTATTTCGTGGTCGTAGGCCACTTTTCCGTTTGGAGACTAGTTTCCGGTTTTTGGAGCTTTGGTCGCGCGCCTTGTCTCAGGATCGCTTAAATTCTATCGTTTGGCGTGGTTTTGAACCACACCTTGTTGCCTCTGCCTAGAGGAACACTATGGTCCGGGAGACCACTTTTGTGTGTTGCATCCACTCTTGATGCTCGTCAGCTAGTTCTTCGGGGCTTTTGGCCGCGTGTTTTGCCTCCCGATTTCTCGTCTTGCATCCGTTTTGGTTTGTTTTTGGTACAAACCTTGTTTTCCTTGTTTGGAAGATGGCACAAGGGTAGGAGACCAGTATTTCTTCTGGCCGACCACTTTTCCTTCTGCTAGCCAGTTTTCTTGTCAAAACAACTGGCTTTCTCTGGTCTTTTGGACCATCTTTTCTGGTCGGCCACCACACCACCACCGCATTTCTACGTGTGTTGACCTCTCCCACCTATGGCCGATCAGTTTTTGCTCTGGCTAACCATTAAAGTGGTCGGCCGACCACTTAAACTAGCAGGCCGACCACTTCAAGTGGTCGGCTGCTTTTTGACACCTTTTTGGAGATATCTTCCTCTAGCTGGCACAGCTGGAGGACATTAGGGCCATCCTCCATACACGCGTATGGAGGGATTTGTTTGAGGCTTAGCTTCTCCAAAAAGCTTTGCTTTTCCTCTTCTATAAGAGGGAGGCTCTTCCTCCCTCCTTGAGGTTCATAATTTTGTGCCTTAAGAGTATTATACTTACAGTAGTGTATCTATCTTACTCTTGCTCTTCATTTTGTGCCTTAAAAGTGTCATTTGATCATACTTTTGTGCACAAATACACACTAAAACACCATACCTTTGTTGCTGAGGCTTCTTGAGGTTGTCTTTGGTGTTCTTGGGTTGGTTTAAGCTTGAAAAAGCTGCTGTGAGTTTTGGTTTTGAAGAAGGTCTTCAAGGGTGAGTCTTTAACCTTTAAATATCCCTTTCTTTCTTAGGCTTTTAGCCCTTCTTGAATCTATTTTTAAGCTTAACTCTTAACTAGAAAAAGTTCCATTTTTAAGTGCTTAAAATAGTTGTTTTAGGTCACTTTTTCGTTTGGGGTGTTTTACCCCCTCTTAGGCCTTGTTAGGCCTCATTTTGAGCCACACCTTTAGGCTCTTGTTGAACCCTTTGCATGACCTTTCTACCACTAAAATCTAGAGGATTTTTAGTGGTGGAAAGGTGGTCTTGGTGTCCTAAATAGGAGAGGGTCATCCCCTCTCCTTTGTGTCTTGTTTACTAGCTTTGAAAGCCTCATGTTTGAGCATCTTTACTAAGTGTTTATTGGCCATATATTAGCTTGTATATTGTGTGTTATTTTGCTGTGTCATACCACTATTTTTTCTTAGTTTGGTCACTCCATGCATGGTTAATACACTTGTAGTGTAAATCACACAATCTAGTCTTGTATGCCTCATGTTTGAGCATGTGTTTCTAGGTTGTTTTGAGGCCATCTCAGTAGATTTTTGGTGCTATTTTAACATGCCTTAGATCTGTTTTGGGTTGGTTTGGTTGGCTCTTGCATGCCTTATACACTTGTAGTGAAAATCACACACACTAGCTTTGTATACTTCATGAAGTAGCATCTCATTCTAGCCTATGTTGTGTCCATTTCAGCATGTTTTTGGACTTTTTTTACCATGCCATACCTCTGTTTAGGTTTGGTTTGGTTAGCCTTTGCATGCTCCTTGCACATGTAGTGTAATCCCATGAAATAGCCTAACATGCATCATGTTGTGACATGTCATTTTAGCATGCTTTTGGCCTAGATTCATGAAGACTTTGTTCATGTTTTAGCATGTTTAAGGTCTGATTTTGGTTGTATTGGTCATCCATGACTTGCTTTATATAGCTATAGTTCAATCTAGCTTGTTAGCTTTGTGTATTGAATCTTCTAGCATGCATTATTTGGCTTATTTCAGTGATTTGGCATCCTTAGTTATGTGATTTCAATCCATGTTTCATGGCCATACATTCACATTTATCACTCATTCAATGCGTTAGAGGGTTTCCCCCTTTATGCCTTAACATGAACCATTGCGTATGCCTTCATGCCCTTGCTTGAGAACCACCATTTCAGTGTGTTTTGGGGTTATTATGTCATGATATAACTCTGATTTTTGTTGGTTAAGTCGTGCCATGCTTGGTCCTAATAGGTGTAGTGTAAACCACCCTATATGCCTTGCCTTCATCATGCCTCATGCCCTTTATGCTAGCACATTTTGGCCTCCTTCCATGCATGTTTTAGACACATTTTAACATGTACTAGGACTGTTTTAGGTTGCCTCAATCACATGCTTCATGTTTTGTATACTTGTAGTACAAATGTTCTTGCTTGCTTCAAGCTTTAAGCACCATTGCATGCTTCATTTGTGTTGTGTACATGATTTGGCATCACCTAACATGACATTTTAGAGCATATAGACTTGCCATGTTCCCACTTCAATCATGCTTTAAGTGCCTTCGAATATTGTGCATGTTTGCCTAGCTTATGCCTTAGCTCGTATGCTTGCATGCCTAGGTATTTGGGCCCTCGTCTCAGCATGTTTTGGTCCATGATTGGACCTACTTGAGCTCTGTCCATGCTTGGTTCATGCGTTTGTGCCATGTATTGCATGCGTCATTTGTGTTGCTCTTTACTAGCCTTCATGCCTTAGGACCCTAGCATGCTTTACTTATGTTGTTTGAATGATTTGGCATCATTTCTTGCTTCATTTCAATGCACTTAGTGTTGTTACACTTCCACTTTTGTCACTCATTGAGCACTCTTGAGAGTTGTGCTCTTTGGCCTCTTTGATGGCCAATGCATTGTACATGCATGTCTTGCTTTATGTGCCTTCATTTTATCACCAATGGCCACTGATTTGGGTGTTGATTGAGGTCTACCCTTTTAGTTTAAGTCCATTGAGCATGCCATGCTTGGTATATTACATAAGTTGCCATTGTTGCATTACATTGTGCATGCATGCATTACATTATGCTTAGAACCTTGTGAATGCCTTGCATTGAGTATGTCATCTAGTTCTTAGCATTTAACATTGTGTATGCTAGTTGTTACATGCTTTAGCATTGTGCATGCCATTAGCCTTGTTAGGTTGTTCATATTGCATTGCATGTTCGCATGCTTAAGTCATATTGCATACTTGTATGCTTGAGTCGCATTATGTATGCCATGCTTGCTTGCATTGTGTTTGGAATAGGTGTTAGTCCAAACATGGGAAACGAGGAACGTTTCATACTTCAAGTGATGAAACGTGCCTTAATTCCCAGTCGCCGACCTCTTGATCATACATGATAGAGTTTTAGGCCTTATGTGTTTACTTGTGCATTCATTTTCATATTGAATTGTGCAACTTCGCCTCTCGGCCATCATGCATTGAAATGCGCAATTGGTGGCCCGAG
>JAPPVO010004089.1:0-38914 GCA_030407325.1 Camellia japonica | reverse complement strand
ATTAGAGCCTTCTCCAGCCCTGCCAAACTAGACTTCTCCCTGGCCCTTAATTCAGAATGAACTTGGGCCAATTGTTCTCTGCTACAAACCACTTTACTTTGTAAAGTCGGTTTTGGAGCATGGTCTGACTTCGAAGTTCTCTTTTCTTCTGTCTTGTCCTGTGAAGAATTCTCTCCACCTTCTTTCAGATCTTGCTGGTACTGGGTGTACCTACGCTGAATCTTCCTCCTTTGCGATCTGGAGATAACTGGAATCATATTTGGTTCCTTTGTCTTTGGGTGTTTCAGCAATACCCAGTTGTTCGGAGCTACCAAAGGAGGTTTGACCATCCTTCCTGTGATTCCAACTTCTCTCCTGGCAGACAGTTCCCTAGGTTTGTTTTGCATTACAAACCAATCTGGAACTCCAGGCACCCAAGAGCTTACCGATTCAGATATCGAATCACCCTTTTCCACTTTCGAAACCATCTTCGAAACTGGCCGTGGAGGTAAGTGCTTGGTTCTGATCGCATGCCTTGAGCTTGATTCTGGCCTCTGATGGAGATGGCCATTTTCTGTTCTGTGTGAGGTTGGTCTGGGAGGCCAATCTCTGGCTTTAGTCCCATAACCTGAACTCCTCTCCAATCTTCTTTCGGAATGGCTACTCTCCATTCTATAGTAGTTAGGTGGCCTAGATTCATGCAAAGGCCTCTTGCCCTTATCACGCATTCTGTCCACTGCAGGCTCAACCACTAAAGGTCGCTGCCTATCACTAGCCGGATACGGCCTTTTGTTGTAGGCATTGGTTGACTTAGGGCGTCTCTGAACATCCCTATAGTATTGCTTCCCATCAACTGGAAGCCCCTTCAACCATTTGTAACTTAGTCTGCATCTGGGACACATCCTCTGCATCACAGCTGCTTCTAAGGAATCGTCATCCAGTACTTCTTCATCAGAGTGTTCCTTCTGATGTGAGAAACCTTGTCCAACAACTGGCGGGTTTCTGGTCTCCTTCTTGGCAGCTGTCTGGTTGGCAATATGCATTTGCACATTGACCTCTCCCAATTCCTGCAGAGACAGATTCTGAAAGTTTGGTACAACCACATTAGCCGCGCTTTCTCCAACTTCTGGAAACGGGTTACTGTCAATTCCCATGGCTTTCTCTGTTTTGACTGGGAACTTCAGACTTCCTTTCCGGATTTGCTCTTGGATCCTGTCTCGAAAAACAATGCAGTTTTTAGTTGAGTGAGACCAAGAATTATGCCATTTACAGTATGCTTTTCCTTTAAGTTCTTCAAGAGACGGCAGTTTTACCCTTTTGGTAACTTAAGGAAATTAGCTGCAAGCAAATGATCAAAAATGTCATCTGCTTTTGTTAAGTCGAAAGAGTACTTTCTGTGAAAGTCTTTCTTTTTAAACTGTTGGTCGATGGTTGTATCCTTATGAATTATGCTTCGCAGATTACGGGTTCTTTGCCCACAATCTCTGCTGCATCGATTTCATAATTGGGATCTCTATAATATGTTTTATACGAAGCATTGTTTCGATCTTGTTCTTCTTCTAGTAATGCTTCATATCGAGACACCTTATAGGTTAGTTCGACCAAATCCCTGAATTCAGTTGAATCAAACTTCTTTCGAAGCCTGAACTCTAAACCGTTTTGAGCCAATCTTACAAATTCTGGCTCTGGAAGGATGACTCTACATTTATTTCGAGCCCTTTTAAATCTGGCAATGAACTGAGTAGCCTTTTCTTCAGGCCTTTGACTCAATCTTGCCAAGTCTGCCATAGACACCTCTGGCTCCGATTGGAAGAACTGGGCATGAAATGCCTCTTCCATTTGTTGCCAATTTTGAATGGAGCCAGGTGTAAGGTTGATATACCATACAAATGCTCCCCCAGTTAAAGAGTTTGGAAACAATCTTAGTTTTATGTAGTCATGATTAGTGAATTCACCACATTGAGCAGCGAATCTGGCAATATGCTCTACTGTCGATTGATTTCCAGTTCCATAAAATAGGGTAAAGTCTGGTATTCTGAATCCTCTTGGGTATTCATGTACCCTATCTACCCACTCTGGGTATGGTTTTCTGTATACAGGAGTCTGGACCCCCCGAGCCATCGGTCCACACATCTCCCTAACAATATCAGCAATTTGGTCCCTAGGGACCATATTTTGGGCTTGCTGAGCCACTACTGGAGGGACAAACACAGGGTTTGGTGGACAAACTTGTGCCTGTGGTCCTCTTGGTCCAAAAAGTGGTATATTTGGGACTGGTTGTCCCTGTGGTGCAGGTTGCTGTTGAGGGTATGGGTAACCCCTTTGAGCTTGTCCTGTGAAAGGACCTGTGAAAGGTGCTGGAACAGGTATTGTGTCCCTTCCATTTGTGGGAAAACCTTCCAACCCCCCGGGTATGAATTCGAATAAGGGTTATTGTACCCCCTAGTGCCAGGTATGGCTTCGAACATGGGATTTGCCACCATTCTTATGCCATTTTCTTGTACTTGGCCAGATCCACCACCTTGTGTGGCTTCACTGTTAAGTACTGAGGCATTTTGGCCTACTACAGGCCTTGAAATGGGTTCATACCAAGACTGAGGCGATGGTCTTTCATAGTTCTGAGTACTAGTCTGACCATTAAATTGTCCATTAACTTGCATAGGTTGTTTTTCTCTAGCCAATCTTTGCTGAGGGACATTTAAAATTTCCTCTGTGTGTCTTGTATTTTATTGGTTGGTGATTATTCATTCGATCCAAAAAGGATGTTGCCCACCTTTCCATTGTGTTCATTAATTGTTGTCCCATAGCATCTACCAAGCCATCCCATGGGTTTGTTGGCTGGGTAGATGGAACGGTGGATGGTCCAATTCCTTGGTTTCGTCCAATATTATGAACATAAGTTCTTGTCCAGAAGTACTGGTCTGTTCGACCAAAGGTTCTGATAGCATAGGAGTCTCCACAGGATGTGTTACCACATTCTCCTCTGGATTAGGTATCTCTACCTCTCCTTCTACGCCTTCTTCCAGGCGTTCATTTTCTCCTTGTCGTCTTCGTCTAGCCATTTTAACAAGTCCCACCGGGCGTGCCAAAAATATATGTTGGCTTTTTGGCTGTTCGAAGGGTAATTTTGTAAATGCGAGCGTGCCAGCAAGGATCAATCAGTCCTTACAGAAATTATAGTTGCCAACCAATTATCAGACGATTGTGTTTTAGTTCTTTCAGCCTCAATGAAGAGGACTTTCACTGGTGGCTTGACTTAGGAGAAATTAAGAGAAATAATAGTTAATATGAAGAACAATCGAAGTATTTCACTAAAATGAACACTTACAATAGTTCAAACTCAGCCTCGATGAGGTTTACAGCAACAGTCTACTTGAATCTACTTGAAACTACTCCTATGAATCGAAGTGCAGTGCTGGTATTAAAGTGCAGGTATTTAAAGAACAAGAACTGTAAAACTGGAAAGGAAAAAATATGAAGTAAAGACTGGTTTGTATGATCTGAGTCTGGGGGTTTTTTCTGAGGGCTTCCCTGCTATTTATACTTGTCAAAGATGACCTTCGAACTGCACTTCGAACCGTCGAACTGCTCCTCCATGATCGATGATCATGCTGCCTTAGAAGTAGCCCCACTACGCCATCTCTTGCAGTTGAGCTTCCCTCCCGTATTTGAATTTGAATATTGAGTAACTGTTGAAGCCACGTCACTTTGTATCTCTTTACTGATCTAGTGCTACTCAGATCATGTAAGTACCAATGTTCATTGCCACGTGTTCGATCAGGATTGAAGACTTGAATTATCTTCCCATAATACCCTTATTCTGCCACGTGTCAAACTATGATTTGGTTTTACAAAATATGTAGCCAACAGCCCCACACAGATTAGATTTTCACCCTTCCACAAATTCAACTTGCACCCTTCATAGATTTAATTGCACCCTACACAGACTAAGCTTGCACTCCCATATAGATTTGACTTGCACGCCAACACAGACTAGACTTGCACAACTACAAAGATTTGACTTGCACACCACATAGACTAAACTTGCACCCTCACATAGATTCGACTTGTTATTCGACTTGCATGCTAACACAGACTAGACTTGCACCACTACATAGGTTTAACTTGGACACCACACATAAACTTGCACCTACACATAATGAACATGTACCCCCACACATAATGGACTTGCACCCTACAAAGTACTTTAAAATATATATATATACATCTGAGTTATTTATAAATGAAAAAGATATTACAAAAATATTTATAATATTTTATATTATTTTTAAAAATTAATTTTTAAATAAAAAATATTATTTTATCTGCGAAGAAAAAATGTAGAGACTAATAAAAATATTAACTCAAATTATACAATTAATATAAAAATATTATACAAGCATACAAATATTATTTTCATTAAAAACAAAAATAGAATCATATGAAAATGAAAACGATATTTTTTTTATCAAGCTACTTTTAATTTTTTTTAAAAAAAATAAAAGACAACATTTAAAAATTCAACCAAACAGTTTACGTTTCAAACTTAAAACTAGTTTAAAAAAAATTAATCGCATAGCATATTTCAATTTTATAAATAGTTATAAAAATAGTAAAAATTAGTCACAGGAAAAAAAAAATTTCACATAATATTGTAGACACCCCATTTTGACTGGCCCTAAGACTTGGGCACTTTCTTTTGATTACCTGATGATAACAATCCGAATGTGTTTCTCACAAAATTATTAGTAAGAGAGCTTGGAATTTGAGCTTTATTCCTAACCCTAAGCCTATATCAGCCAAATTCACGTTGGGGATATTAAGAAACCTTGACTCGACCTCTATGATATGAATTTTATTTTCAATTATATATTCATTGCATTGCATGCAATGGTGAACTTAAAGTTCCTGTGTTGCCCAGATTTTGGTGGGAGTGCAGGCAAACTTTTCGTGACACTATACCTATTTCTACGTTACTTTAGAGCCCTTGTGTTATAACTTTTTGAGATCTGTCAAAAAGGTAGTTCTGCTATCTAAGGTTCTCAGACTTCGATGAGAGGCTATATTGACTCTTCTGATTTCCTGGGATCTTCATTGGTTATTACCCAAAGGACTCTTTCGTAGCGTCACCTTGACATTAACCCCTAGAGTAGAGCCAACCTTATGTATATAGTGAGCTATAGTACCTTCCAAAATTATGACATGATGCTCTCCCATTTCTAGGATTTATGATATCACTTGTTTGAATTGTGAAGCCTTAGATCAATTCAAAGCTAGGAGATGGTAACCCTAGCCCCCATAGGGGTGTTTGTTCTCTTTCCTGCTATGTGTTATGTGCAATGTATGGGGATTCTCAAATTCAGATGAATGGTTCAGGCATTTCAGTTTGTGGGATTTGAGTTCATTTTTTCAATGTGATTTAGTAGTAATCAATTGAATCGGCATGCTGTTGAAATTTGATTGGGGGTTCTGTTTTATTTTTGCAAGGTAGTTGGGCACCATAGTTTCAAAACAGTCAAATATACCCAAGTTCTGTGGACTCGTGTTGGTAGACTTTTTAAGACTACAGATTTGGTTTAAAGATAGCCAGTGTTAGTTTCTTTACACCGATCACACGAAGCAGAAGAACAAAAGCCACATCAACTGTTTAGAGTACCCCTTTTTCACCAGCTAGATCATCTCGACCTAGTTTATCGACATCATTGATGGCTCAAGTTCTGGAAAATATAGTGGACATATGTTGTTGGCCCTTCAACGAAGTTCGGCGTAATCTTCCCTGGGCCTTCTCATGACTGTTACAGGATTTCGGCCCCCAATGGCCTATTTTCAAGCTTAAGTGTGAAAAAAGTGCCTTTTTCAACTTACTTTTCAAACTGGGAGTTCCGTGCTGATTCTGAAAGTTTCCACAAGTTACATTGGTCCCTCTCGAGGTGTTTGAGGTATTTCCCCCGCCTTCTCGTGACTGTTACACAATTTTGGCCCCTGATGGCCTATTTTCAATCTTAAGTGCGATAAAAGTGCAATTTTTGACTTAGTTTTCAAACTGGTAGTCTCGTGCTAGTTTCGTAAGTTTTTACAACTTACATTGGTCCCTCTTGAGGTGTTTGATTACTTCCCGGGGCTTTCCCATGACTGTTACATGATTTTGGCCCCCCGATGGCCTATTTTCAAGCTTAAGTGTGAGAAACGTGCTTTGTTGGATTTAGTCTTCAAACCGGGAGTCTGGTGCTAGTTCCGTAAGTTTCCACAATTTACATTGGTTCCTCCCAAGGTGTTTGAGGTGTTCCCCGGGACTTCTCGTGACTGTTACACGATTTTGGCCCCCAGTGGCCTATTTTCAAGCTTAAGCGTGAACAAAGTGCCTTTTTCGACATAGTTTTCAAACCAGAAGTCCCATGCTAGTTCTGTAAGTTTCAATAACTTACATTGGTCCCTCCAAAGATGTTTGATGTGTTCTTGGGGGCCTTCTCGTGACTGTTACACGATTTTGGCCCCCGATGGCCTATTTTCAACCTAAAGTGTGAGAAAAGTGGCTTTTTGGACTTACTTTTCAGACCGGGAGTCCCGTGGTAGTTCCGAAAGTTTTCACAACTTACATTGGTTCCTTCTGAGGTGTCTGAGATGTTCCCAGGCCTTCTCATGACAGTTACACGACTTTGGCCCCCGATGACCTATTTTCAACCTTAAGTGTGAAAAAAGTGCATTTTTTAACTTAGTTTTAGAACCGGGAGTCCTGTGCTAGTTCCGTAAGTTTTCACAACATACATTGGTCCCACCCAAGGTGTTTGATATGTTCTTTGGGCCTTCTCGTGACTGTTACATGATTTTGTCTCCCGATGGCCTATTTTCAAGCTTAAGTGTGAGAAAAGTTCCTTTTTTGACTTATTTTTCAAACTGGGAGTCCTGTGCTAGTTTCGTAAGTTTCCACAACTTATATTGATCCCTCCCGAGGTGTTTGAGGACTTCGCAGAGCCATCTCGTGACTGTTACACGATTTTGGCCCCCGATGGCCTATTTTAAATGTTAAGTGTGAAAAAAGTGTCTTTTTCAACTTACTATTCAAACTGGAAGTCTTGTGATAATTCCGTAAGTTTTCAAAACTTACATTGGTCCCTCTCGAGGTGTTTGATGTGTTCCCGGGCCTTCTTGTGACTATTACACGATTTTGGCTGCCGATGGCCTATTTTCAAGCTTAAGTGTGAAAAAAGTGCCTTTTTGGACTTAGTTTTCAAATTGGGAGTCCCGTGCTAGTTCCGTAAGTTTTTACAACTTACATTGGTCCCTTCCGAGGTGTTTGAGGTGTTCCCCGGAACTTCCCGCGACTGTTACACGATTTTGGCCTCCGATGGCCGATTTTCAACCTTAAGTTTGAAAAAAGTCCATTTTTTTACTTAGTTTCAAACCGGGAGTCCCGTGCGAGTTTCATAAGTTTCCACAACTTACAATGCTTCCTTCCGAAGTGTTTGAGGTGTTCTACAGGCCTTCTCGTGACTGTTACACTATTTTGGCCCCCGATGGACTATTTTAAAACTTAAGTATGAAAAAAGTGTGAGTGTTGACCATCTATCAGTTGCTAATCTTTTAGTCATTGTTCATAGTTGGTTTAGTGTATTTCTACTGGGCTGTGGCTCACCCTATATGGGAACATCATTTTCAGGTGCAGGTAGCGTGACACCTCCAAGGACATAGCTTGGAAGGCTAGAGGCGGACATCATTTTTATTGTCCTATTCTTTTGATGTATTATATGTAGATTCAAGCCAAGGGCTTAATGTGTAATTGAGCTAGTACTCTCTTTTGTAACCAAGTGTTAACTTGGAAAGATGTAAGCCCTTTAGGGCATTAGTTTTTGCTGTTAACAGTTTTCCTTATATTAATGCATGTTTATATTGATGGGTTTAGTATTATTTTGAGGGCGTTACAACTTGGTATCAGAGCGTACCGGGTTCGAATACTTTAGGTACGTGGGAAGTGATTAGGATCACAATGGGTTTGTCTCGCTTGATAGAGACTTAAGTGTAATAACATGCTATGTGCTTATGTGATAACATGTTTATGTGACTATTTGGGTATGGGATTTGGTTTCTAGGATGTTGATTGGATCCTTGGGTTTCTGGGAGTCCTGTTGGAAAGGCACCTGATCAATGCCGTTTCTAACTGGAACTCTAGTAACGCCTCGGGACTATCATTATCCGGAAATGAAATTCGTAAGTGCTTATGTGTTTATGTGCTTACGTGGAGTGAATCACAGTTGTCCATGCATTAGGACGCGAATGTTTAGTTTCGGCACATTTATGAATGTGCTAATATCCTTTGTTACTTTTACTAGGATGCTTAGGCGAGAAAGTTGTGATTTCCCTCCTTCCGCTCGGGAAGAGTTGCGGAAACAGTTTGTGGAGTTACGCCAGGGTACTACACCTTTGGTGCAATTTGAAAGATGGTTTGCTAACTTGTCGAGGTTTGCTCTAGAATTGGTGGAGACGGAGGACTTACGTTGTTTTGAGTTTGAGAGTAAGCTACGTGACGACATCCGTGAAAGGATTGCGGGGTCTTGGCATAGGAGTTACAGTGTGCTTGTTAGAGCTGCGACCCATGTGGAGGTAGCAGTGCTAGCTATGGGCCAGAATAGGGAGGGGGCTGTTTCGGCGACTCCTGCGATTCAGAGTGTTGGTAGGCCTTTTAAGAGGCAGAGGGGTTTAAACCCGCAACAAGGAGGTTGAGCTAAAGCTACCCTTCCAGTGTCGGATTTGGGTTCGGGAGAAAATAAACAGAGGGGTGTCATTTGTTTCAAATGTGGTCTGCTGGGCCACGAGGCTTCGGTTTGCCCGCAGAAGAAGGGGGCAGGGTTAGCAATTCAACCAGTAGTTGTACCACCAGGATTATCTAACCAGCCAGGTTTTGGGCCGACTGAAAGTCCAGTGGGGAGGCAGTTGTTGGAGCCTTCATCAGCTCAGACTTCGAACCAGGCTCGTATTCGAGAGCCGCTTACTTGTTGGGTGTGTAATCAGCCGGGTCATATTCGACGTTTCTGTACTCAGCCAGGGGCTTCTTTGAGGGTTTTAAAACCTAGTCGGGGCCAGCCTTATTCGACTGGGCCGGGGCAGTACCGTTTTGGGGGACAGACAGGCCAGATTTCGAGGACCTCAATGGAGTCGAGTTCCCAAGTTCCAGTTGGGGGAAATTCGCAGTTGTTGCAAGTGTGGCCAGTTGGGGCACATCTGTAGTCTGTGTTCGTGGCTTGTAAGCTCATAGAATATCTTGGGTCAGAGAATGACCAACTTTTGAGGTCCAGTGAGGGGTGATAGTAATGGTAATACCGAGGGGTTGGTTTTGTTTTAACTAATCCGTTTTGTAACCGGTGAATTATCGTCTTGTAGCCATTGGGTTCTGTTGTGTAACCAATGTGTTTTGGGAATGTTGAAAACATCTAAACTGTTTGTTTATCTATATATATATATATATATATGCTTTGTTTGTTAATTTCCCTGGATTTGGTGGATTGGGGCATGTTATAGCTCTAAAGTCTTATTAATGTAGTAAGTTGCTGTAAGACCATAAAATTTTTGGTATTAATGCATTTGAATGCGTGTGACTTGATTTGGGAAAGATGAGGGCTGAGGAGCCATGTTTTCAAAATTTGGGGACCCCCGAGGGGTGCTTGTCTTAGCCAGGGTAATATTAGGGCGAGAACTGTTTTACTTGCCGAGTGTGTGTGGAATTTCAGGGGGTGTTACCCATTTAAAATTTCGTGCGGGTATAGATTTTTGGTCCACTGTCGGGTGAACTCGAGAGGACGTGAAGTGTGCGATTAATACCAGATGTAGTATGTATTTAATATGGTGTCCTACAGGGGCATAGCGCATAATTTTGTTAGGGTTGGACTTGTACCTTCGTGATAGGTAACGTTGCCATATTGGCATGTATTATGATTGGTCGTTTCAATAGATGGAGCATTAGTCCCTAAGTAGGGGTTTGGCGGTCGGCATCGGGAGTGGTGTGTTGTGAGCAGATGGTGTTATAGCTCGGGTAGTAGCTTATGGACGTTTCCTAAGTTTTTGGACCTCCTTACTTTGGTCGAAAGTGATAGGTTTGTACCTTAACACCGGTTAGGTCAGAGATGCTGTTGTGAGGGTTGATTGGGTGTATAGCCTGTGGTTGGGGTGTGACCTGTGAGTCGAGTCACTGTGGTAAGTCTTTTGCGAAGAAAGGTTTGAGATGTTAATGAGAAGGTTGAGGACTTTTACTCCTCTGGGAAGTTTGAATGGTGTGTCTTTGAAAGCCTTATCGGCGACATGCAACGGTGTCGGGGTTGGTTCATGGTGGTTGTCTAGTGATAGATTGGCTAGTGGTTTGGCTCGGGGGCTGGGTGTCTGGATTGTACTCTCGGGGTGAGTGACAAGTAAGATTTGGAATGAAGGGTGGACCCTATAGGTCGTTAGCAGATGAAGGTACAATGTTAGTTTGTATTCGGTACGAACGATGACTTGGTAGTGGTGAACGTCTCGGTGTAGCAAACCCAGTTAGTTAACTTAGTATGGGGGAAGGAGTAGGAAAATTTTGTTACTCCAAGTTCAGTCGAGGTGGTGAGTGAAATCTCTAAATGAGGGAGTTTTGCACCGTGCGATGCATGATGGTGTGTGGTTAGTATGTGATGTTTGGTTGATGAATAGAAGGGAATTAATCTTAGAAAATTCTGAAAAATTCCTTAGTGAGGCTTTGGTTTGGTTTCTGACTGAAACTGAGAGGTTGGAGGTTTGGTAAGGTTAGGTCACCTCGGCATAAGTGTCCGTCGCTCAGTTCGGATGGTGACAACACAGGTGAGGTAGTAAGGTTGTGAAGAGTGAGTGGATCACTCTATTAGAATCATTTGGACTAGTTCGGTTCTTATTTGTGTAGTGTAAGGCACGAGGGTGTGCAATGTTATCCTTTAGGTCGTTGCGTTGTTGGGGAATTTCAAGTGTTTGGGAGTCTTCTTTGAAAGTGTTGTGGTGAGTATCGCGTCATCACCATGGGTATGGCGGGTGTTGTGGGATGGCTTTGTGTGTTTCACTTGGGGTTCATTGGGTACCCTTTGTAAACTAAAATAATCTGAGATGAATCTTTGAGCTTGACTGTGGCCAGTTGTAAGTGTCATGTTTTAGTGGTGGCAGTATAAATCCAAATAATTTGTGGGGAGTTAGACTCAGCCTAGCCTAAGTTGCTGGTTGTTTGCTGTGAGATGTTGGCTGGACATTAAAATTTTGGGGTGGTAATGTGCCGTAATATTGTTCCTTAACAGCGCTTTGTTATGCTACTCGTTTTGTGGAAGCTAACTAGAAGCCTTGTGTGCGAATATTTTCGTGTTTCCCTTGTTGGGGTATCTAGTGCTAAACACTAGTTTGAGTGTGGCCGGTAGTCGAGGTGTAGCGGATGTTACAGAACGCGGTAGTGATAGTATATGTCTTACTATTATCGTTGTTAATGGGTCTTGCGTAATCGGACCTTTCCATTAGTTAAGGTGTTGTGAACACATATTGGGGTTGGAAGAACCACTGGGGTGAGTAAATTTTGGGTCCGAAAGAAGTCTTTGGATCCATTAATGGGTATTTGAGCATACGTTATATCTTCTGATGTATTGTTGAACTGTGTGAACATTGTATATGTTGTGGTTTGTGGTAGTACTATGGGTTATGCCTTGAAAATGGAAATCTATTTAGCATTATACATGTTAAATGTGTTGTAGAAATGTAAGTGTATCATTAACATTGAATGTGTTATAGAATTGTGGACCATGCATGTTTGAAGTTATTGAATTTGAAAGAAATGCATGTCGATAATGCATGTTATAGCATATATTGTAAATTGTCTCTTGAATAGAGATAGGATAACCGGTAATGGTTTAGATTGTTGAATGCTAAATTGTATATTGCGGAGGAATAGATTTAATTCAAATGTTATGAGAAATTTCAATGAGAGGACTTAACCAAATCAATGGAGAATGGTTGTGTTGTGAGTAACACCGTGTTTGTGAAAAATGTTTACAAAACTCTGGGATTTCGCATGGAAAATGCAAAATTGATTTCGGAATGTTAACGTTGAAAACTTGATTATTTTTGAGAAAATGCCTTTTGAACCAGAGAGTAAATTTTTATATATTCGTACAAAAGCTTGCATTGGTTGTCTTATTCGAGATTGTGATTGTTGAGTTGTGGCTTAGCTTGGAGCACTAGTCGGTTGTTTTGGTGAGTTACCTCGGATAAGGTTTAGTTTTATTGAAGTTCCGTATACCGGGGTGCTGTTTCCTTTCGAAACGTGTTTCCTTGGTAAGCCCTTCCCTTGTGTGAGGGTGAGTAGAGAATCAGTGGTAAGATTAGCTTCTTGTATTGTGAGCTTTGTTATCAGTTGGTCTTGTGTTTTGGCGTTTCCTTAATTTCGGGGACGAAATTCTTTAAGGGGGGAAGGTTATAGCGATCCCGGGTTTTAACCCTTATTCTACAGTGATCTGGACTTGTGTCCGTAGATGTTAGTAGTTGTTTAAACCTTGTTTACGTCCTTTCATACTTTGTTTCTGAGTTATAGGATGTGTTGGACAGGTTTGTTACAGGTTGGTTGTGTTTGGGAACCAAGTGTTGCTGTCCAGAATTTTGGACCTTCGCTCGAGCGAGGAGTTGGTCGCTCGAGCGAGCTTCTGTCTTTTGTTCTTCGCTCGAGCCAGGGTTTGGTCACTCGAGCGAGAGTGGAGTTTTGTGTCTGGTGGGTCGAGCCAGGGTGGCTTCGCTCGAGCGAACATTGCGTCTGGTACTAGGACCTGAACACTGGAATTCTTGGCTCGAGCGAGCTTTTCTTCGCTCGAGCGATCTGGTTCGTCCTTCGCTCGAGCGACGAACAGCTCGCTCGAGCGAGCTTCTGGGTTGTTGGCTCGAGCAAGGCTGTCTTGGCTCGAGTGAGTGTTTCCTGTGTCTGGTCGCTCAAGCGAGCAGGCCTTCGCTCGAGCGAGCCTGTTTATATCAGCGAGACAGTAGCGGATTCCAAATCACTTTTTCAAAACTTTTTGATTTCCAAACCCTAAATCCGAGAGCCTCTCTCTCTAGAATTACTCTCTCTCTAAGATTTGATCTACCTAGGGTGATTTCCTACCCTAGGTCCTTTGTTAAAAAGTTAGAGGTTGTCGAGGGCTTCGTTTTAATCGGAAAAAGTTTGGATTTGGAGCACGTGGGTCGTTGGGTCTTCATCTCCTTTTTGGCTCAAACTTCGAGGTAGGGATACCCTACTCCTCTTTATGGATTTTGTCTTTAAATTTTAGCATTTTGATATGTTGGGGATAGTTGTGTAATTTCGAGAAAGTTTGGGACTTTTGTGTAATTTTATAAAAGTTGGGGTTTTATTTAAAATAAACCTATATGCATGTTAGGCATAGAGAAATGAGATTAATGTTGAAACATTGATAGAAATGGAACCTTAGGGTTGTTTGGTGAATTATGGTAATTTGCCCTAATTGGTTTAATTAATTAGTGCATGTAATTAATTAAAGAAAATGAGGAATTGGGTTGAGAATGTTGAAATTGGGAATGTATGGGACTAAAGGGTGTAGTTGAATCATTCATTGCTCACCTAGTTGAAATGTTGATATATTATCTATTTGTGCATTTATTTCCTGCTTAGAGATAATTGCTTTGGACTACCGGTGGAGGGTAGTATTGATTGTTGTAGACAATGTATGATGATTAGGCAAATTAAAACTAATCAATTTGATGTGTCATAGAGTATGACGGTTGGTAGAATACATTAAATTTATGTATTGATTGATTGTGCATATGACTAATGTGTTTATATGCATTATGTGTAGACGGTGGATAGAATACATTAACTTTATGTATTGATTGATTGCGTATATGATTCTGTGTTTATATGCATTGCTTGTGTATGGGAGGAGATGGGGGATGTACTCCACGGTTTAGGGGAAGATGGGGGATGTACCTCTAAACCGGTTAATGGTTATGGGGAGATGGGGGATGAACCCGGGGATGCAGCTCATATGCTCTCCCATTGTAGTTATGATACAGCTCATATGCTTATCGATTGAAGTGTTGATACAGCTCATATGCTTATCAATTGAAGTGTTGTTTGTTTGATTTGATATAGCACTAACATGTATATCATCATCGTTTTGTGAAGTACGAAAGTGTTTGGATTGATTTGATATAGCACTAAAATGTATATCGTTATCAATTGTGAAGTATAGAAAATGTTTCTATGTTAAGTTGATACAACACCAACATGTGTATCATAAGTAAAGTATGGAAGTGGTTTATGTGTTTTTGATACAACACCAACATGTGTATCTTTAATGAATTTCGAAAGTGTTCTAATGATGAATCATAGTCTCATCAAATGTTTTGGGCAGAGTACTGAGCCTAGTTTTCAAACTCAAAGTTGAATAAGAAATGGAAGGTGAATTGTAACATAGACTTAATTGTTTTGGAATTGTAAAATGATGTAAGTGAATGTGTGAGTGTTGACCATCTATCAGTTGCTAATCTTTTAGTCATTGTTCATAGTTGGTTTAGTGTATTTCTACTGGGCTGTGGCTCACCCTATATGGGAACATCATTTTCAGGTGCAGGTAGCGTGACACCTCAAAGGACATAGCTTGGAAAGCTAGAGGCGGACATCATTTTAATTATTATTTTGATGTGTATTATATGTAGATTCAAGCCAAGGGCTTAATGTGTAATTGAGCTAGTACTCTCTTTTGTAACCAAGTGTTAACTTGGAAAGATGTAAGCCCTTTAGGGCATTAGCTTTTGCTGTTAATATGTAATATCTTTTGTAATGAAGAACTCTGATGAATAGAAACTGTTGGTCTTCCTTATATTAATGCATGTTTATATTGATGGGTTTAGTATTATTTTGAGGGCGTTACAGCCTTAAAGGCTTACAGCTTTCCAAGCTAACACTTGGTTACAAAAAGAGAGTTCTAACTCGATTACACATTAAGCCCTTGGCTTGAATATACATGTAATACATCAAAAATAAATATGACAACAAAAGTGTGTCCGCCTCTAGCCTCCCAAGCTATGTCCTTGGAGGTGGCATGCTACCTGTACCTGAAAATGATGTTCCCATATAGGGTGAGCCACAGCCCAGTAGAAATATACTAAACCAATTATGAATAATGACTAAAAGATTAACAGTTGATAGATGGTCAACACTTTTACATTCTTTCATAACATATTACAATTCCAAGACATTCAAGTATATGCTTCATTTCATTTTCCATTTCCTTTCAATTCTCAATTCGTGATCCATGGCTCAGAACCTGGCCAAACAACTCATATGAGACAATAACTCATATTAACCACTTTCCATTTCAACATAGATAAACATATTAGTTATATCAATACATCCACAGATAAGCATACAAGCTATATCACATTTCCAAGACAAGCATATGAGCTGTGTCTATATTTCTCAAGACAAGCATATGAGCTGTATCTTCACTTCTCTAGACAAGCATATGAGCTGTGTCTACGAAGTTCATCCACCATCTCCTCCCAACACTAACCGGTTTAGAGGTACATCCCCCATCTTCCCCTAAACCGCGGAGTACATCCCCCATCTCCTCCTCTACACATAATGCATATAAACACATTGGTTCTATATACAATCAATCAATACATACAGTTAATGTATTCTATCAATCGTCAAATTCCATGACACATTCCATAGATTAGTTTTAGTTTGCCTAATCATCATGCATTGTCTACAACAATCACGACTATCCTCCACCGATAGCCCAAAGCAGTTATTTCTATACAGAAAATAAATGCACAATGGATATATAATCAACATTTCAATTCGGTGAGTGATAAATAATCTAACTACACCCTTTTATCCCACATACTCCCAATCTCAACATTTCCAATTCCATTCCTCATTTCTCACAATTAATTATACCAATTAATTAAACAATGTAATTATAGCATTTTCCATAATTAACATTACAACCCTAAAGGTTCCATTTTCATCAATGATTCCACATTAATCTCATTTCTCTATGCTAAACATGCATATTGGTTTATTTTAAATAAAACCTCAAACTTTTATAAAATTGCATAAAAGCCCCAAACTTTCTCAAAATTTCACAACTATCCCCAACATATCAAAATGCTAAAATTTAAAGACAAAACCCATAAAGAGGAGTAGGGTATCCCTACCTCGAAGTTTGAGCTAAAAAGGAGATGAAGACCCAACGACCCACGTGCTCCAAATCCAAATATTTTCCGATTAAAACGAAGCCCTCGACAACCTCTATCTTTTTAACAAAGCACTTAGGGTAGGAAATCACCCTAGGTAGATCAAATCTTAGAGAGAGTGAAAATCTAGAGTGAGAGGCTCTCGGATTTGAGGGTTAGAAATCAAAAAGTTTTGAAAAAGTGATTTGGAATCCGCTGCTGTCTCGCTGAAGAAGACAGGCTCGCTCGAGCGAAGGCCTGCTCGCTCGAGCGACCAGACACAGGAAACTCTCGCTCGAGCCAAGACAGCCTTGCTCGAGCCAACAACCTAGAAGCTCGCTCGAGCGACCAACTACTCGCTCGAGCGAAGAACGAACCAGATCGCTCAAGCGAAGGAAAGCTCGCTCGAGCCAAGAATTCCAGTGGTCAGGTCCTAGTACCAGGTGCAATCGCTCGCTCGAGCGAAGCCCCCCTGGCTCGACCCACCAGAGACAAAAACTCAACTCTCACTCGAGCGACCAAACCCTGGCTTGAGCGAAGAACAAAAGACAGAAGCTCGCTCGAGCGACCAACTCCTCGCTCGAGCGAGGGTCCAAAAATCTAGACAGCAACTCTTTGTTCCCAACACAACCAACCTGTAACAAACCTGCCCAACACATCCTATAATTCAAAAAAACAAAGTATGAAAGGATGTAAACAAGACAACAATCAACTACAAACATCCACAGACACATGTCCGGATCACTGTACAACAAGGGGTAAACCCGGGATCGCTATAGTAAAATTATGGAGTAAAATTGAAAACAAAACGACTTTCAAAACAAATAAAAAGATTTCACACCAAATTATTTTACTCAATACCTAAAGAGGCCCATCGGAGGAGAAGACTCCATTGATCCAGCTTCTTATGGACAGTTTTTTTTCTTTAAGCACACAGATCCAATTTCTCCTCTTTTTTTTTTAAGTACTTAATCTTTGTTGTTGTTGTATGATGAAACAAATTGCAACAGTTAGTTGTAAATGAACAAAAAAAAAATTAAAAATTAAGCAGATAGAAATAATAATAAAAAAATAGAACAGATATATATATACTGCATTATATTTGAGAAAGAATTTCAACAGATAGAGAGAAAGAACAAGAGAGAGCGAAAGAAAGATTGCAACAGATCCTGGTTTGGTGTATTTGAACAGATAATAAAATTGAACAGAAAGAAATAACTTGAAGATTGTGACTGGTTTGTTAAACAGATAAGAAATTTTGGATAGATATTTCAACAAATAAGAGATTAAAATTGAACTGATAATAAAATCTAGACAAAAATTTGCTCAGATAGAGAAAAAAATTGAACAAATGGTCAAGATTTTTGAATATATAGACAAAAAAATAATAATTAAACACTTAAATGTAAATTTGAACATATAGAAAAAAAAAATTCAACTGATAAATTAAGGAGTAAAATTGAAAATAAAACGTCTTTCAAAACAAATAAAAAGACTTCTTACCAAATTATTTTACTCAATGCCTGCAAAGGACCATCGGAGCAAAAGACTCCATTGATCCAGCTCCTTATGGACAGTTTTTTTTCTTCAAACGCACATATCCAATTTCTTCTCTTTTTTTTTTTTGTAAGTTGTTGATCTTTGTTGTTGTTGTATGATGAAACAAATTGCAACAGATAGTTGTAAATGAACCAAAAAAAATTAAAAATTAAGCAAATAGAAATAATAATAAAAAATAGAATAGATATATATTTATACTGGATTATATTTGAGAAAGAATTTCAACAGATAGAGAGAAAGAACTAGAGAGAGAGAGAGAAAGATTGCAACAGATCCTGGTTTGGTGTATTTGAACAGATAATAAAATTGAACTAATAGAAATAAATTGAAGATTGTGACTAGTTTGTTGAATGGATAAGAAATTTTTGATAGATATTTGAACATATAAGAGATTAAAATTGAACTGATAATAAAATCAAGACTAATTTGCACAGATAGTGAAAAAAATTGAACAGATAGTCAACATTTTTGAATATATAGACAAAAATAATAATAATTAATGTCACGCCCCGAATTTTAATTACTCAAAAATATTACCAAAGCCTGTAAATTTAGGTCCATATTTTTTTTTAAATAATACAAATACAAATGTCTATTACACTTGGGTAATAGAAATACAATGGTACATGTTCTCTCTATCTCTCTCTCTCAATAAATACAACAACAATAATACATGCCAAGCTTCTGTCGCGAAGCTACAAATAAATAAATACAAATACAAAATCCACTACCTTTACATCTACTATGATGTTATACAAATGAACTCAAGAACTCCATGAAACCTCAATCAAACAATCCAAACTTTCTTCCTGTAAAAAGATACAACAACAACGGGGTGGGCACTAATGCCCAGTAGGAATCTCATAGTTCTAAATTAATAACTAACACACAGATAAAAATGATCATGCATGCAGGGTGATACCATATAGTAGGATGACATTTCATAATCTCAAAATATCATAAGTAAGGTATCTTTTTCTTAAAAAGCAATTTAACTACTTGTAAGAAAACCTTCAACCGTTAAAAATCATCCCTTAACTTTAGAAAGCCATAGATCCTTGTGAAACAACCACATTTAAGAAACAACATCATTTAAAGGTTAATAACCCATTTCCCAAAATATTTCTCATTTAACTTCCATTTTTAATGTTCCTCTTTTCCTTTCATTCTACTCTTTTTACTCTTCATTTTTAACTTAAAACCCCATAACTTCAAGTTCAAGTCCCTTTTTGATTTGCCAACAATTCTCCTATACTCAATTCACCCCGTTAATTACACCGGCAAGGTTTCATTCCAAGATAACACAATATTAATAACCCCTTTCAATCCAATCCCATTATTTAATTATAGAACAAGCTTACACTTTACTTTTATTAACACAACTACTTCATTAAGTTTACCATCATAGTCTATGATTCCCAATATCTATCCTTGATTTCTATTATTTACAATTAATGCTCATGCACATTTCCTTTTTGAACCAAATTACACATCAATATGAAATTTCACAAATTCATCGCAAACAACAAATAACATCATCAACTCAACGTACCTCTCAACACATAGCTCAACAAAATTCACCTTTTGCCGACCTACTACGGCGGGATAGCGGGCACCCAATTCATAACAATTTCCACCTTTCGCCGGCTACCATACGGCAGGAAGTGAACTTCCAAAACATTTTCATAAAAGCCATTTTCTTTCAAAAACCATTTTTGCAATTAACTTCCATGTTTTATAGAGAATTCTCACCAAGTATGAAAATAATTATGCTTTTTCCTCAACACAAAAGTAAATGTAAATGCAATGCTATGCCAAGAGTAATCAATGAGGAAAAACATTCATTTTAATGCATTGTTTCAAAATCACCATGTTCTCAATGTCACCATGTGATCTCATCAAATTTCAAACTTCCATCATTAATTTAAAAGGGGCGGTAAATACGACACTGGTAATCCCTAGGCTGGTGTCTGCAAGTAGGCTCAACAAGCACTACCAAACTGTCATTTTTACCGGTGCTAACCGGAAGGCTCGACACCTATCCGCGCGGCTTTCGGGTCTTTCACCCTGGACACTCAGGGCCAACTTATCAAATCAACTACACCCCCTATCCGGACTTACCACGTATTTACCCCATTCACATTTCCATCATTCTCATACAAGTCATCTCCATGAAAACCACTTTCTTTCCAAAATCATTTTTCAACCTTTTAAAACCACCATGCACAATAATAAATGAAATGATGTGCAAATGCAACAATTTTCATGGTTCATAATATTCCTTCTCAAGTCAACCATATATCATCAATTTCTTCATTTCATAAGTCATAGCAACATGATCCCATCAAGGACTACACATGAAGTTTTCAAGCCATTTCTCTAACTCATTATATATATAAAAGATTACCATTCTTGCAAAACACATTATGGAAATTTACACCCATCCATCTTCTATTCAAAGAAAGAAAAGAGTTTTATGAACATTTCCATGTTCCCCGAAAATCACTAAATCTCTAGTGTTTTCACCAAAAACCCAACATTATCCATCCCCATAAGAAACCCTATTAAATCATCCACTTGAGTTTCAAAATAACTAAGCAAACACACTAGGAATTTAATAAAATGATTTGAGATTAAACCCATTTTGGAAACTCTACATTTTAAATCACAAAGACCAAAATCAACATGATTCAACTCAACACCATTAAATATAATTCAAGAGAACTTCTTAAATCCCATTTCCACATTCCATAACTGAGTTTATATCATCTACATCATTAATAAATCATTTCCCCAAATTTCCCTTCTCATTATAACATGATTTACAATGCTCCTACAAAGTTCATTCGCAAATTTTAAACATAATTTTCAAACATAACCAAATTCCAATTAAACTTGTACACATATAATTCAACCTACCAATTTCATGATTCAACTTTCAATTTGGGTCAAATCATTGATTATCATCAAAAATCAACCTAGGGTTTCAAGAAAAAACCTAGAAATTTCAAGAAAAATCCAAATTTCTTAACCCATTACTTTTTGTTCCAATCCTTCCATTTATTATACACCCTAAGTCCATAATCCATAAACAATAATCTAAACCCCATAATAGAGCCCCAACATTTCAAGCCCTAACCCCAAAATTTCATGATTTACACTATATGCCCAAAATATAGATTTTGTATTTATATACTCTAAAATACCACAAATCTATCTATCAATGTAAACATTGAAGAAGAACTAAGACCCCTACCTCAAGATTCAAGCAAGAAAAGTAAGCTTTGAGAAGAATCCTTCATAAATTCAAATTTCAATCGGTTGAAAATGTTGACCCTCTCTTGTTCTCCATCCTTGATGCAAGAACCATGGTGGATTGTTGACAAAAGTGGAGGAAATCAAGGTTTTGGGGGCTAGGGTTTCGGACATGGAGGAGGGGAGAAGAAGAGAGGAAAAGAAAATGCAAAAAATGGTCCAAAATCACGTTTTTAACATTCTGAATTCGCACAGGCCGCACGTGCGCTGCTTTTCCCGCTCGTGCGGTCCTGCTTCCAGCACAGATATGAAAACTTCAAACGGATATAACTCTCTCATCGGGACTTCGTTCTAGGTCATTCTTGTGTCCAAATTGAAGCCCCGGAAACAAGCTTTCCAATGGTTCCAACCTCACATTCAAATTCAAAGTATGGAAGGAGAAAAGGGCAAAAAGAGTGACGGCTGGTCAAAAACTCAAACTCAATTTTGAGGCTTTTTATCTAATCTTATCTATATATCTTGTTAAGGCTTTAATCAAGATTCTAAACATCACCCAAGGGTCCTCAATTATAATATTTCAAGTTCACTTGCCCATCCATCAAAATCGACAGTCCGACAACCATACGAGTTTTAAGGTGACGGGCACCACTACACACCAATCAAATGTGAATTTAAAAAAAATCCGAGTCGTCATAATTAAACACTTAAATGTAAATTTGAACATATAGAAAAAAACTTGAACAGTAAAATTAAGGAGTAAAATTGAAAACAAAACGACTTTCAAAACATTTAAAAAGTATTCACACCAAATTATTTTACTCAATACCTGCAGAGGACCATCGAAGGAGAAGATTCGATTGATCCAGCTCCTCATGGACAGTTTTTTTTCTTCAAGCACACAGATCCAATTTCTCCTTTTTTTTTTTTTTTTAAGTTGTTGATCTTTGTTGTTGTTGTATGATGAAACAAATTGCAACAGATAGTTGTAAATGAACCAAAAAAAAATTAAAAATTAAGCAGATAGAAATAATAATAAAAAATAGAACAGATATATATATACTGGATTATATTTGAGAAAGAATTTCAACAGATAGAGAGAAAGACAAGAGAGAGAGAAAGAAAGATTGCAACAGATCCTGGTTTGGTGTATTTCAACAGATAATAAAGTTAAACAGATAGAAATAAATTGAAGATTGTGATTGGTTTGTTGAACAGATAAGAAATTTTGGATAGATATTTGAACAGATAAGAGATTAAAATTGAACTGATAATAAAATCTAGACAAAAATTTGCACAGATAGGGAAAAAAAATTGAATAGATAGTCAAGATTTTTGAATATATAGACAAAAAAATAATTATTAAACACTTAAATGTAAATTTAAACATATAGAAAAAAAAATTCAACAGATAAATTAAGGAGTAAAATTGAAAAAAAAAAAACGTCTTTCAAAACAAATAAAAAGACTGCTCAACAAATTATTTTACTCAATGCCTGCAGAGGACCATCGGAGGAGAAGACTCCATTGTTCCAGCTCCTTGTGGACTGTTTTTTTTCTTCAAGCGCACAGATCTAATTTCTCCTCTTTTTTTTTTTTTTTTAAGTTGTTGATCTTTGTTGTTGTTGTATGATGAAACAAATTGCAACAGATAGTTGTAAATGAACCAAAAAAAAATTAAAAATTAAGCAGATAGAAATAATAATAAAAGATAGAACATATATATATATATATACTGGATTATATTTGAGAAAGAATTTCAAAAGATAGAGAGAAAGAACAAGAGAGAGAGAAAGAAAGATTGCAACAGATCCTGATTTGGTGTATTTCAACAGGTAATAAAATTGAATAGATACAAATAAATTGAAGATTATGACTGGTTTGTTGAACAGATCAGAAATTTTGGATAGATATTTGAACAGATAAGAGATTAAAATTTAACTGATAATAAAATCTGGACAAAAGTTTGCACAGATAAAGAAAAAATTGAACAGGTGTCAAGATTTTTGAATATATAGACAAAAAAATAATAATTAAACAATTAAATGTAAATTTGAACATATAGAAAGAAAAATTGAACAGATAAATTAAGGAGTAAAATTGAAAACAAAACGTCTTTCAAAACAAATAAAAAGACTTCTCACCAAATTATTGTACTCAATGCCTACAGAGGACCATCGGAGGAGAAGATTCCACTGATCTAGCTCTTTATGGATAGTTTTTTTTCTTCAAGCGCACATATCCAATTTCTCCTCTTTTTTTTTTTTTTTTAATTTGTTGATCTTTGTTGTTGTTGTATGATGAAACAAATTGCAACAGATAGTTGTAAATGAACCAAAAAAAAATTAAAAATTAAGCAGATAGAAATAATAATAAAAAGTAGAACAGATATATATATACTGGATTATATTTGAGAAAGAATTTCAGCAGATAGAGAGAAAGAACAAAAGAGTGAGAAAGAAAGATTGCAACAGATCCTGGTTTGGTGTATTTCAACAGATAATAAAATGAACAGAAAAAATTGAATTGAAGATTGTGACTGGTTTGTTGAACGGATAAGAAATTTTGGATAGATATTTGAACAGATAAGAGATTAAAATTGAACTGATAAAAAAAAACTAGACAAAAAATTTGCACAGATAGGGAAAAAAATTGAACAGATAGTCAAGATTTTTGAATATATAGAGAAAAAAATAATAGTTAAACACTTAAATATAAATTTGAACATATAGAAAAAAAATTGAAAAGATAAATTAAGGAGTAAAATTGAAAAGAAAACGTCTTTCAAAACAAATAAAAAGACTTCTCACCAAATTATTTTACTCAATGCCTGTAGAGGACCATCGGAGGAGAAGACTCCATTGATCCAGCTCCTTATGGACAGTTTTTTTTTCTTCAAGCGCACAGATCCAATTACTCCTCCTTTTTTTCTTATATTTTAAAGTTGTTGATCTTTTTGTAGTTGTATGATAAAACAAATTGCAATAGATAGTTGTAAATGAACCAAAAAAAAAAAATTAAAAATTAAGCAGATAAAAATAATAATAAAAAATGGAACAGATATATATATACTAGATTATATTTAAGAAAGAATTTCAGCAGATAGAGAGAAAGAACAAGAGAGAGAGAAAGAAAGATTGCAACAGATCCTGGTTTGGTGTATTTCAACAGATAATAAAATGAACAGATAGAAATAAATTAAAGATTGTGACTGGTTTGTTGAATGGATAAGAAATTTTGGATAGATATTTGAACAGATAAGAGATTAAAATTGAACTGATAATAAAATCTACACAAAACTTTGCACAGATAGGGAAAAAAATTGCACAGATAGTCATATAGACAAAAAAATAACAATTAAACACTTAAATGTAAATTTGAACAGATAGAAAAAAAAATCAACAGATAAATTAAGGAGTAAAATTGAAAACAAAACGTTTTTCAAAACAAATAAAAAGACTTCTCACCAAATTATTTTACTCAATGCCTACAGAGGACCATCGGAGGAGAAGACTCCACTGATCCAGTTTCTTATGGACAGTTTTTTTTCTTCATGCGCACATATCCAATTTCTCTTTTTTTTTTTTTTTTTTTTTTTTTTTTTAAGTTGTTGATCTTTGTTGTTGTTGTATGATGAAACAAATTGCAACAGATAATTGTAAATGAACCAAAAAAATTAAAAATTAAGCAGATAGAAATAATAATAAAAAATAGAACAGATATATATATATATATATATATATATAGGATTATATTTGAGAAAGAATTTCAATAGATAGAGAGAAAGGACAAGACAGAGATAAAGAAAGATTACAACAGATCCTGGTTTGGTGTATTTCAACATATAATAAAATTGAACAGATAGAAATAAATTGAAGATTGTGACTGGTTTGTTGAACAGATAAGAAATTTTTGATAGATATTTGAACATATAAGAGATTAAAATTGAACTGATAACAAAATCTTGACAAACAGTTGCACAGATAGGGAAAAAAATTGAACAAATAGTCAAGATTTTTGAATATATAGACAAAAAAATAATAATAAAACACTTAAATGGAAATTTGAACATATAGAAAAAAAAATTGAACAGATAAATTAAGGAGTAAAATTTAAAAGAAAACGTCTTTCAAAACAAATAAAAAGACTTCTCACCAAATTATTTTACTCAATGCCTGTAGAGGACCATCGGAGGAGAAGACTCCATTGATCCAGCTCCTTATGGACAGTTTTTTTTTCTTCAAGCGCACAGATCCAATTACTCCTCCTTTTTTTCTTATATTTTAAAGTTGTTGATCTTTTTGTAGTTGTATGATAAAACAAATTGCAATAGATAGTTGTAAATGAACCAAAAAAAAAAAAATTAAAAATTAAGCAGATAAAAATAATAAAAAATGGAACAGATATATATACTAGATTATATTTAAGAAAGAATTTCAGCAGATAGAGAGAAAGAACAAGAGAGAGAGAAAGAAAGATTGCAACAGATCCTGGTTTGGTGTATTTCAACAGATAATAAAATGAACAGATAGAAATAAATTAAAGATTGTGACTGGTTTGTTGAATGGATAAGAAATTTTGGATAGATATTTGAACAGATAAGAGATTAAAATTGAACTGATAATAAAATCTACACAAAACTTTGCACAGATAGGGAAAAAAATTGCACAGATAGTCATATAGACAAAAAAATAACAATTAAACACTTAAATGTAAATTTGAACAGATAGAAAAAAAAAATCAACAGATAAATTAAGGAGTAAAATTGAAAACAAAACGTTTTTCAAAACAAATAAAAAGACTTCTCACCAAATTATTTTACTCAATGCCTACAGAGGACCATCGGAGGAGAAGACTCCACTGATCCAGTTTCTTATGGACAGTTTTTTTTCTTCATGCGCACATATCCAATTTCTCTTTTTTTTTTTTTTTTTTTTTTTTTTAAGTTGTTGATCTTTGTTGTTGTTGTATGATGAAACAAATTGCAACAGATAATTGTAAATGAACCAAAAAAATTAAAAATTAAGCAGATAGAAATAATAATAAAAAATAGAACAGATATATATATATATATATATATATAGGATTATATTTGAGAAAGAATTTCAATAGATAGAGAGAAAGGACAAGACAGAGATAAAGAAAGATTACAACAGATCCTGGTTTGGTGTATTTCAACAGATAATAAAATTGAACAGATAGAAATAAATTGAAGATTGTGACTGGTTGGTTGAATAGATAAGAAATTTTTGATAGATATTTGAACAGATAAGAGATTAAAATTGAACTGATAACAAAATCTTGACAAACATTTGCACAGATAGGGAAAAAAATTGAATAGATAGTCAAGATTTTTGAATATATAGACAAAAAAATAATAATTAAACACTTAAATGTAAATTTGAACATATAGAAAAAAAAATTCAACAGATAAATTAAGGATTAAAATTGAAAACAAAACGTTTTTCAAAACAAATAAAAAGACTTCTCACCAAATTATTTTACTCAATGCCTGCAGAGGACCATCGGAGGAGAAGACTCCATTGATCTAGCTCCTTATGGACAGTTTTTTTTCTTCCTACACACAGATACAATTTCTACTCTTTTTTTTTTTTAAGTTGTTGATCTTTGTTGTTGTTGTATGATGAAACAAATTGCAACAGATAGTTGTAAATGAACCAAAAAAAATTAAAAATTAAGCAGATTGAAATAATAATAAAAAATAGGACATATATATATATATATATATACTGGATTATATTTTAGAAAGAATTTCAACAGATAGAGAGAAAGAACAAGAGAGAGAAAGAAAGATTGCAACAGATCCTGGTTTGGTGTATTTGAACAGATAATAAAATTGAACAGATAGAAATAAATTGAAGATTGTGACTGGTTTGTTGAACGGATAAGAAATTTTGGATAGATATTTGAACAGATAAGAGATTAAAATTTAACTGATAATAAAATCAAGACTAATTTGTGCAAATAGGGAAAAAAAATTGAGCAGATAGTCAAGATTTTTAAATACATAGACAAAAAAATAATAATTAAACACTTAAATGTAAATTTGAACATATAGAAAAAAAAATTGAACAGTAAAATTAAGGAGTAAAATTGAAAACAAAATGTCTTTCAAAACAAATAAAAAGATTTCACACCAAATTATTTTACTCAATGCCTGCAAAGGACCATCGAAGGAGAAGACTCCATTGATCCAGCTCCTTATGGACAATTTTTTTTCTTCAAGCACACAGACCCAAATCCTCCTCCTTTTTTTTTTTTAAGTTGTTGATCTTTGTTATTGTTGTATGATGAAACAAATTGCAACAGATAGTTGTAAATGAACCTAAAAATTAAGCAGATAGAAATAATAATAAAAAATAGAACAAATATCTATATATACTGGATTATATTTGAGAAAGATTTTTCAACTGATAGAGAGAAAAAACAAGAGGGATAAAGAAAGATTACAACAGATCCTTTTTTTTTTTGGGTGAATAAATTACAACAGATCCTGATTTGGTGTATTTCAACAGATAATAAAATTGAACAGATAGAAATAAATTGAAGATTGTGAATGGTTTGTTGAACAGATAAGAAATTTTGGATAGATATTTGAACAGATAAGAGATTAAAATTGCACTGATAGTAAAATCTAGCAAAAATTTGCACAGATGGGGAAAAAAATTGAACAGATAGTGAAGATTTTTGAATATATAGACAAAAAAATAATAATTAAACACTTAAATGTAAATTTGAACGTATAGAAAAAAAAATCTACAGATAAATTAAGGAGTAAAATTGAAAACAAAATGCCTTTCGAAACAAATAAAAAGACTTCTCACCAAATTATTTTACTCAATGCCTGCAGAGGACCATCGGAGGAGAAGACTCCATTGGTCAAGCTACATATGGACAGAGTTTTTTCTTCAAGCACACAGATCCAATTTCTCCTCCTTTTTTTTTTAAGTTGTTGATCTTTGTTGTTGGTGTATAATGAAACAAATTGCAACAGATAGTTGTATATGAACCAAAAAAAAATTAAAAATTAAGCAGATAGAAATAATAATAAAAAATAGAACAGATATGTATATATATATTTACTGGATTATATTTGAGAAAGAATTTCAACGGATAGAGAGAAAGAACAAGAGAGAGAGAAAGAAAGATTGCAACAGATCCAGGTTTGGTGTATTTCAACAGATAATAAAATTGAACAGATAGAATTAAATTAAAGATTGTGACTGGTTTGTTGAACGGAAAAGAAATTTTGGATAGATATTTGAACAGATAAGAGATTAAAATTGAACTGATAATAAAATCTAGACAAAAAATATGCACAGACAGGGAAAAAAATTGAACAGATAGTCAAGATTTTTGAATATATAGACAAAAAAATAATAGTTAAACACTTAAATATAAATTTGAACATATAGAAAAAAAAAAATTGAAAAGATAAATTAAAGAGTAAAATTGAAAACAAAACGTCTTTCAAAACAAATAAAAAGACTTCTCACCAAATTGTTTTACTCAATGCCTGCAGAGGACCATCGGATGAGAAGACTCCGTTGATCCAGCTCCTTATGGACAGTTTTTTTCTTCAAGCGCACAGATCCAATTTCTCCTTCTTTTTTTTCCTTATAATTTAAAGTTGTTGATCTTTGTTGTAGTTGTATGATGAAACAAATTGCAACATATAGTTGTAAATGAACCAAAAAAAAATTAAAAATTAAGCAAATAGAAATATGTTGGCTATATATTTTGTAA
Source organism: Camellia japonica (assembly GCA_030407325.1). Classification (NCBI taxonomy): domain Eukaryota; kingdom Viridiplantae; phylum Streptophyta; class Magnoliopsida; order Ericales; family Theaceae; genus Camellia; species Camellia japonica. The sequence goes on along the minus strand of JAPPVO010004089.1, from coordinate 10,144 downwards.
AAGCCAGTTACAGTTCGACACGTGGCAGATAAGGGTAATATAGGAAGATTATTCAGTCTTCGATCTGATCGTACACGTGGCAGTTAATATTGGTTCTCAGTGATCTGAGTAGCATGGATCAGTAAAGAGATACAAGGTGACGTGGCTTCAACGGTTACTCATATTCAAATTCAAATACAAGAGGGAAGCTCAACTGCAAGTAATCGTAGTGGAACTACTTCTAAGGCAGCATGATCAGCGATCATGGAGGAGCAGTTCGACGGTTTGAAGTGCAGTTCGAAGGTCATCCTTGAAGTATAAATAGCAGGGAAGCCCCAGAAAAACCCCAGACTCAGATCCAACAAACCAGTCATTTACTATATTTTCTTTTCCAGTTTTACATTTCCAGTCTTTAATTTCCTGCACTTTAAATACCTGTTCTTTAATTCCTGCACTGCACTTCCTTCATAGGAGTAGTTTCAAGTAGATTCAAGTAGATTGTGCTGTAAACCTCTACGAGGCTGAGTTTGGATCATTGTAAGTTTTCATTTAATGAAATACTTCATTGTTCTCATTTAACTGTTATTTTCTTAATTTCTCCTAAGTCAAGCCACCAGTAAAAGTCCTCTTCATTGAGGCTGAAAGAACTAAAACACAATCGTCTGATAATTGGTTGGCAATTATAATTTCTGTAAGGACTGATTGATCCTTGCTGGCACGCTCGCATTTACAAAAATACCCTTCGAAAGCCAAAAAGCCAACATATATTTTTGGCACGCCCAGTGGGACTTTAAAATGGCTAGACGAAGACGACAAGGAGAAAATGAACGCTTGGAAGAAGGCGTAGAAGGAGAGGTAGAAATACCTAATCCAGAGGATAATGTGGTAACACATCCTGTGGAAACTCCCATGTTATCAGAACCTATGGTCGAACAGACCAGTACTTCGGGACAAGAACCATATGTTCATAATATTGGACGAAACCAAGGAATTGGACCATCCACTGTTCCATCTACTCAGCCAACAAATCCATGGGATGGCCTAGTAGATGCTATGGGACAACAATTAATGAACACAATGGAAAGGTGGGCAACATCCTTTTTGGATCGAATGAATAACCACCAACCAACAAACACAAGACACACAGAGGAAGTTTTAAATGTCCCTCAGCAAAGATTGGCTAGAGATAAACAGCCTATGCAAGTTAATGGACATTCTAATGGTCAAACTAGTAATCAGAACTATGAAAGACCATCACCTCAGTCTTGGTATGAACCCATTTCGAGGCCTATAGCAGGCCAAAATGCCTCAGTACTCAACAATGAAGCCACACAAGTTGGTGGATCTGGTCAAGTACAAGAAACTGGCGTAAGAATGGTTACAAATCCCATGTTCGAAGCCATACCTGGCACTAGGGGATAATAATCCCTTATTCGAATTTATACCCGGGGGGTTGGAAGGTTGGCCTGCAAATGGAAGGGACACAACACCTGTTCCAGCACCTTTCGCAGGTCCTTTCGCAGGACAAGCTCAAAGGGGTTACCCACACCCCCAACAGCAACCTGCACCACAGGGGCAACCAGTCCCAAATGTACCACCTTATGGACCAAGAGGACCACATTGTCCACCAAATCTTGTGTTTGTCCCTCCAGTAGTGGTTCAGCAGGCACAAAATATGGTCCCTAGGGACCAAATTGCTGATATTGTTAGGGAGATGTGTGGACCGATGGCTCGGGGGGTCCAGACTCCTGTATACAGAAAACCATACCCAGAATGGGTAGATAGGGTACATGAATACCCAAGGGGGTTCAGGATACCAGATTTTACCCTTTTCTATGGGAGGAAATCAATCAACAATAGAGCATATTGCTAGGTTTGCTGCTCAATGCGGTGAATTTACTAATCATGACTATATGAAACTAGATTATTCCCAAATTCTCTAACTGGGGGAGCATTTGTATGGTACATCAACCTTACACCTGGCTCCATTCAAAATTGGCAACAAATGGAAGAGGCATTTCATGCCCAATTCTTCCAATCGGAGCCAGAGGTTTCCATGGCAGACTTGGCTAGATTGAGTCAAAGGCCTGAAGAAAAGGCTACTCAGTTTATTGCCAGATTTAAAAGGGCTCGAAATAAATGTAGAGTCATCCTGCCAGAGCCAGAATTCGTAAGATTGGCTCAAAATGGCCTAGAGTTCAGGCTTCGAAAGAAGTTTGACTCAATTGAATTCAGAGATTTGGTGGAACTAACCTATAAGGTGTCTAGATATGAAGCATTACTAGAGGAAGAACAAGATCGAAATAATGTATCGTACAAGACATATTATAGAGATCCTAATTATGAGATCGATGCAGCAGAGATTGTGGGCAAAGAACCTGTGATCTGTGAAGCATTAATTCATAAGGATACAACAATTGACCAGCAGTTTAAAAAGAAAGACTTTCACAGAAAGTACTCTTTCGATTTAACAAAAGCAGATGACATTTTTGATCATTTGCTTGCGGCCAATTCCTTAAGTTACCTAAAGGAGTAAAACTGCCATCTCCAGATGAACTTAAGGGAAAAGTATATTGTAAATGGCATAACTCTTGGTCTCACTCGACTAAAAACTGCATTGTTTTTCGAGACAGGATCCAAGAACAAATTCGGAAAGGAAGTTTGAAGTTCCCAGCCAAAACAGAAAAGGCCATGGGGATTGACAGTAACCATTTCCAGAAGTTGGAGAGGGGCAGCCAATGTCATTACAGACTTCCAGAACTTGTCCTTGACAGAATTGGAAGTCAATGTGCAGATGCAGTTGCCAACCAGACAACATCAAGAAGGACACTAGAAACCCACCAGTATTGGACAAGGTTTCTCACACCGAGGAACACTCTGATGAAGAATCACTGGATGATGATTCCTTAGAGCAGCAGTAATGCAAAGGATGTGTCCCAGGTGCAGACTGAGTTATAAATGGTTGAAGGGCTTCCAATTGATGGGAAGCAATACTTAGGGATGTTCAGAGACGTCCTAAATCAACCAATGCTTACAACAAAAGGCCGTATCCGGCTAGTGATAGGCAGCCACCAGTGGTTGAGCCTGCAATGGACAGAATGCATGCTAAAGGCAAGAGGCCCTTAATGAATCCAGGCCACCTAACTATTACAGAATGGAGAGCAGTCATTCTGAAAGAAGACTGGAGAGAGGCTCAGTTCATGGGATCAAAGCCAGAGATTGGCCCCCTAGACCAGCCTCACGCAGGACAGAAAGTGGCTACCTTCATCGAAGGTCTGAATCAGGCTCAAACATGAGGTCAGAGCCAAGCACTTACCTTCACAGCCAGCTTCGAAGATGGCTTCGAAGGTAGAAAAAAAGTTCAACATCTGAGTCAGCAAGTTCGTGGGTACCTGGAGTCCAGACTGGTTTGTAATGCAAAACAAACCTAGGGAAGTGCCTGCCCGAGGATGTTGGAATCCAAGGCAGGATGGTCAAGCCTCCTTTGGTGGCTCCGAACAATTGGGTATTGCTTAAACACCCAAAGACAAAGGAACCAGATATGGTCCAGTCATTTCGAGATCACAAAGGAGAAAGATTCAGCGCAGGTACACTCAGTACCAGAAGATATGAAAGAAAATGGAGAGAGCTCTTCATTGGTCCAGACAGAAGGAAAGAAGACTCCAAAGTCAGACCATACTCCAAAGCCAACTCTACAAAGCAAAGTGGGTTGCAGCAGAGAACAGTTGGCCAAGGTTCATTCTGAACTAAAAGCCAGAGAGAAGTCTAGCTTAGCAGGATTGGAGAAAGCTCTGATGGAGAGTGATAGCGAGACGAAGAAGAAATTGGCATAAGCCAAAAGAAAGAAATGGTGGAGGAAGAAATGTTCGAAGCCTTCATGGCTGAGCAAACATTTTTGGTTGAAAAACCAGTTGAGAAAGATCCTTCGAAGGAATCAGTTAACAACGAAGTGCCAGAGTGCAGCATGGAGGATGCTGCTGAAGTAACTGAACAAGGTGGCCAAGAGGGAAGCAGGTACAGCCAGCCATCCAATTTGGCTCATTTCCTCCAGTATCAGTCAATATGGTACACATACTGCCTCATGAGTTCCAGGCTGGAGATGAGGACCAAGATATGGATCCTATTCCTGTCTCTAGTGAAGACTCACAAGTAAGTATGGTACAAGATGATCTGGAATGGCTACCCCAATGGAAACTGAATATGAGAGTGAAGAAGAGGTGAGCATTAACCTCTCGTATCCTTTTGAGTATCCCTCGAATTCTATGACACAACATGTCAAGCCTTTGTACATCAAGGCTTTCTTCGATGGGATACAACTGAACCGAGTCCTGATAGACAATGGGGCAGCAGTGAACTTACTACCGAAATCTTCTTTGAAGAAACTAGGGAAAAAGAATCCCAGGTTGATCCCAACCAGCACAACCATCGCTGGCTTTGCTGGAGACAAACAGATGGCTCAGGGATTCTACCCATTAACTTGAGTGTGGGAACCAGGGACTGCATGACAGCATTCTTCGTAATCGACAGTAATGCTAAATACAATGCTTTACTTGGGAGAGATTGGATCCACACTAACAAATGTGTGCCTTCCTCTTTGCATCAGAAAATTATGATGGCCTTAGGCAATGGAGAGACAGAGGAAATTGATGCAGATCCTCAACCCTTCATAGCCTGTGCAGACTTTGCAGAGGCCAAGTTGTATATTGAGGGAGTGACACCACTCAGTATACTGAGGAAAGCTGATGGCTCAGCCGAAGTGACGGCTGATGAGGAAGTGACACACCTGAAGCACTTAGTCCAAGAGTGCTGATGAAGAGATTGTCGTTAAGGATGACAATGATGCCTGGTTGTAGGCAAAGAGATGAAGAACAAGAAGCCAAGTCTTTGGCTCTATTAAATTCTCAACATTGGATGTAAAATCAATAGTCCAGAAAGTACAGGAGCAAGAGAGAGAAGCCATGATAATTGGCTGCAAACAGGAGCAGCAACAGGTCAGAATTTTGACCCTTGGTAAATACTGTGCATTGGACATTGAAACAAAAGTCCAGGAGATACAGGAAGAGGATGCCTTATGGACAGATTTTGTCTATGAGGAGGAGGGCAAAGATGTTGAACTAAAGAACCTGGGAGCAGAACAAAGCAGAAGGTTGCTTCGAAGGTAGAAGAAACCAAGGAAGAAGCTTCAATAAGTTCTCAGACACAAGACCCCTTAGAAGAAGTAAATTTAGGGGAAGGTTCTATACAACAGCCCACCTATATAAGTGCTTGTTTGAATGTCTCTGGACAGGACCAGTTGTTGGTTGTTCTAAAGAAATACAAAGATTGCTTTGCATGGTCTTATAATGAACTACCAGGATTGGATAGGTCATTAGTGGAACATAGGCTCCCTATGAAGCCTAATTTCAAGCCATACAAGCAGAAACCAAGAAGAATGAGTCCAGAAGTAATTCAGAAAGTCAAGGAAGAGATTCTTAGACTACTCAAGGCAGGCTTTATTAGGACAGCCAGGTATGTTGAATGGCTATCTAATATTGTGCCTGTAGTCAAGAAGAATGGTAAAATGAGGGTATGCATTGATTTCAGAAACTTAAATCTAGCAACTCCAAAAGATGAGTACCCTATGCCTATAGTGGATCTGTAGACAGTTCAGCAGGGCATCAAGTTTTATCAATGATGGATGGACATCTGGTTATAACCAATCTGCATTGCAGAGGAGGATGTCCACAAGACAGCATTCAGATGTCCTGGAATATTGGCACCTTCGAATGGGTTAAAATGCCATTTGGCCTGAAGAATGCTGGGGCTACATATCAGAGGGCTATGAACACTATCTTTCATGACCTCATTGGAGGGTATTTAGAGTGTTATATTGATGACATTGTAGTGAAATCCCAGTCCATGGAGGAGCATCTGTTTCATTTAGAAGCAGCTTTGAAAGAATGAGGAAGTTCAAGTTGAAGCTCAATCCTCTTAAGTGTGCTTTTGGTGTATCATCTGGAAACTTCTTGGGTTATGTGTGCACAAGAAAGGAATACAGATTGACAGAATAAAGCCAAAGCCATCATTGAAGCCAGGCCTCCATCAAGTAAGAAAGAATTACAAAGGTTCCTTGGACAGGTTAACTTTCTTCGAAGGTTCATTTCTAACACTGCAGGGAAAACTAAAGTATTTTCTTCCTTGTTAAGGTTGAAAGATGAAGAGGAATTTGTGTGGACAGCAGAGCATCAAATTGCTTTCGAAGGTATCAAAGCCTACTTGGCCAACCCTCCAGTGCTGATGCCACCAAAGGGAAATAAGCCCTTGAAATTGTACATAGCTGCAGCAGAAGATTCATTGGGAGCTTTCTTGGCTCAAGATAATGAAGAAGGCAAGGAGCAAGCTGTTTATTACCTTAGTAGGTTTTTAAATTCTTGTGAATGTAAATATTCAGCTGTTGAAAAGCTGTGTCTTGCTTTGTATTTTGCTGCAATGAAATTAAGATATATCTTTTACCTACAACTGTCTTGGTAATTGCAACCACAGATTTGGTTAAGTACATGTTATCTAGACCTATGTTGAGGGGAAGAATTGGCAAGTGGATACTAGCCTTATCAGAATTTCATCTAGAATATGTCCCTCAAAGGGCAGTAAAAGGGCAAGTTTTAGCCAATTTTCTGGCAGACCATCCATCTCAAACAGAGAGCCAAGAGATAATGGAACTTGGTATGGCTAGTGTTGAGCCATGGCAGTTGTGGTTCGATGGGTCGAAAGCCAATGGCTTAATGGAATTGGTATTGTGATTAAATCTCCACAAGGGGTAGAAACCACACATAGTTTCAGAGTGGATGAAGCTAGCTGTTCCAATAACCAGGCTGAGTATGAAGCCTTAATAGTGGGACTAGAAATTCTTATTGGATTACAAGTACATGCAATTGACATATTTGGAGATTCTCAATTGGTGGTTAACCAAGTGAAAGGGATTTTCAAGTGTCAAAGCATAAGTATTTTGCCATACTATGTTGTTGCATTACATCTGCTTTCTCAATTTCAAATAGCAAATGTAACTCATGTTCCAAGATTCTTGAATTAGAGCTAATGATGTGGCTCAGAAAGCTTCGAACTTCAAGAGAAGGGATAATGCCCAAAGGGACATAAGCCAAACAACATATCAGAAATTAATACAACCTTTGAATAAAAGGAATGTGGTCTTGGAAGTCAATCATAATGACTTACAAGAACAAGATTGGAGGCATCCAATAATGCAGTACTTGGCTGGTCCATCTTCGAAGGCCAGCAGGAAAATCAAATTGCAGTCTATGCAATATATGATATATGGTAATGCTCTCTACAAAAGGGGGGAGATGGCTTATTGCTGGAATGTTTAGGCCCAAAAGAAGCATTAACAGCTATGGCTGAGGTTCATGAAGGCATCTGTGGTGCTCATCAGCCTGGTGTAAGATGAGATGGTTGCTTCGAAGGCATTCCTACTATTGGCCAACTATCCTTAAAGACTGTATAGAATATGCAAAGGGTTGCCAGGCATGCCAAAAGCATGGCACAATAAGGCATGTGCCCATAACTGACCTACATGCAGTAGTGAAGCCTTGGCCATTCAGAGGATGGGCCATGGATATGATGGGAAAAATACACCCACCTTCTTCGAAGCATCATTGTTTCATTCTAGTGGCCACTGATTACTTCACTAAGTGGGTCGAAGCCAAGCCATACAAGGCTGTAGACCAGACAGAGGTCATTGGGTTCATTAAAGATTTGATCCATAGATTTGGCATCCCACAAACCATAACTGTGGATAATGGGACTGTGTTCGATGGGAAAATGGTGAAGTCTTTTGTGGCAGAGTTTGGAATTAGCCTTGTTAATTCCACACCTATTATGCACAAGCCAATGGTCAAGCTGAATCATCCAATAAGTCCTTGAAAAAAGGAATACAAAAGGTTGTGGAGGATAATCCCAGGGATTGGCATAACCTTTGTTGGATGTTTTGTGGGCTTACAGAACTTCCCCAAGGTCAAGCACAGGAGTCACTCCTTATGCCTTAGTATATGGGCATGATGCAGTTTACCTGTGGAAATTAATGTTAAATCTTTGAGGGTAAGATGCCAAGATCAGTTAGATCCTGAGCAATACCATCAAAGTATGTGCTTGGAGTTAGAAGGCATAGATGAAGCTAGAATTTTGGCATTAAATAGCATTCTTTTCCAAAAGAAGAAAGCAGCCAAGAATTATAATAAGAAAGTCAAACACATTGGCTTTGATGAAGGTGATTTGGTATGGAAAACAATACTCCCAATAGGAATTAAAAGCCATAAGTTTGGCAAATGGTCACCTAACTGGGAAGGACCATATCAAATTCATAGAGTTCTGCCCATTGGAGCATACCATTTGAGAAATTTGAATGGGTATGTACATCCCAAAAAGATTAATGGCAGATATTTGAAGCCTTATTTTCCAACCATTTGGGAAACACAAGGAATAATAAACATAATACAAAAACACAAGACTGCTCAAATGATAGACAAAATTTGTTCTTTCATAAAGAATTAAGTACATTTTGCCACAAATTGGCCCAAAAATCATTACAGTGTCTTAATTGTTTTTGTACAATGATTTCCTATTGCTAAGTGATGAAACTAGTTGAATAGCTGCAGCCATTTCTTTTTCGATCAGCCAGTCCTTGGTTGGTGATTTGCAATTTTGTCAGTTCGGACTAAGGCTGATTCACTGCAGACTAGCTCCTCTTCAAGCTGAGCTTTCTTTCCAGCAGCTGGACTCGAAAGTGGGAGGCAGAGGAGTGTTGTTCCTTAAGCTTTGACACTTCAGTATGTACTGGGAAACAAAACTCTGGTCGCCAGCCAATTTCTCATCCTCAGCCTTGGCAGCTGACAAATGCTGATGTAAAAATCGACAGTAGCTGCTGCCTGAGATAATGACTTGAAATCATGCCTGACTGCTCAGCAATTTGCAGCATTGGAGGAACCCATTTCTGATTATAGGCCTTTGTAGAGCCTCGAAGGGAATCCTCGAAAAAGAAATCAGCAGTTCCAGGCATGTGTCCAGGTCTATCGAAAGGTGCAGAAGGCTTGCTGCTGGAAGAAGAGCTCTCAAAATTTCCAGCAAAGTCAGCCAAAACTAATGGCTCAGCTTCAACATTGAATGTTGGAGAGGTAGAGAGGTATGTCGAAGAGACTAGCTAGTCTGGCTTCGAAGATGTCTACCTCATCCATAGACATGAAGGGCAGAGAGAGTGTTGTGGTGGAAGGCACAAAGGACTGCATGGGATAGGAGAAATGGATGGAGCATCTTTGGCAGTCTCTATGGTCTTAGCCACCAAGAATCAAGTGAAGAGGGGCTGGAAGTAGGTAAAGGTAATGAACTATGAGTTGGGAACTACCAGCACCCTCTGTAGGAGAATCAACTGCCATATAGATGGAGTAGCAGTTGGAATTTCTGTGAAGAAGGAGGAGCAAGGCTCGAAGGAGAAGTGGACTGAGGTAGGTCAAGGTCAAGAAAGGGAGGTATGGCTCTAAGCCAAGAAGAAGAGATGCAGGAATGCTGGGGCTCAAAGAAGGTACATCGAATGTAGGCCTTGGAAGTGGGAGTACGATTTGAAAACCCTGACATTCTGCATTTGATCAACTTCAACTGAAATTGAGGGAGGCCTCATTGGAAAGATAAATGTAGTAGTTGTTGCTGCAAGAGGAAGAATGTAAAGCAATGTCAAACTTCAAATACCAAAAGGACAAGGAAAAACAGTAGAAGCATGAAAGAAATTACTTGTCCAGATGGCAATGATGGGAAGCTGCGAAGGTAATATTCGGCAGTCTGTTGCCTTCTTGCATTTCCCTTTGTGATGCATCAGCAGCAGCAGCTTCCTCTCTTAGAAATTGTTGTTGCCGTCTCTTCTCAGCCTCTCAAACAATGATGGCTTTGGAATGTTCTGCTCTACTGCCTTGGCAGCTGCTTCATGAATAGGTCTTCAACCAAGGTCAGTGCAGGAACAGTCACTTTCTTTCCTTCCTCTTGGCAGATATACGGCTCCTTTTTCAACCCCTCTTCTTCAATGGGGTTCAGATTCTTCAGGAATAAGTTCTTCTCTACTATTGTGGTAGTTGCCTCGTGAACGGATTTTCGATTATATCGGATGAAGAGACAGCCACCTTGTCTC
>JAPPVO010004088.1:0-11725 GCA_030407325.1 Camellia japonica | reverse complement strand
AGTAAATCAGTGTTTGGGCTGCGTGTTCAAATCCTAATCAGTGGGCTGCGTGTTCACTTTAATTTTATCTGGGCTGCGTGTTCAGTAAATCTGTGTTTGGGCTGCGTGTTCAAATCCTAATCAGTGGGCTGCGTGTTCAAATCCTAATCAGTGGCTACGTGTTCACTTTAATTTTATCTGGGCTGCGTGTTCAGTAAATCTGTGTTTGGGCTGCGTGTTCAAATCCTAATCAGTGAGCTGCGTGTTCACTTTATTTATATCTGGGCTGCGTGTTCAGTAAATTAGTGTTTGGGCTGCGTGTTCAAATCCTAATCAGTGGGCTGCGTGTTCACTTTATTTATATCTGGGCTGCGTGTTCAGTAAATCAGTGTTTGGGCTGCGTGTTCAAATCCTAATCAGTAGGCTCCGTGTTCACTTTAATTTTATCTGGGCTGCGTGTTCAGTAAATCAGTGTTTGGGCTGCGTGTTCAAATCATTAATCAGTGGGCTGCGTGTTCACTTTATTTATATCTGGGCTGCGTGTTCAGTAAATCAGTGTTTGGGCTGCGTGTTCAAATCCTAATCAGTGGGCTGCGTGTTCACTTTAATTTTATCTGGGCTGCGTGTTCAGTAAATCAGTGTTTGGGCTGCGTGTTCAAATCATTAATCAGTGGGCTGCGTGTTCATTTTATTTATATCTGGGCTGCGTGTTCAGTAAATCAGTGTTTGGGCTGCGTGTTCAAATCCTAATCAGTGGGCTGCGTGTTCACTTTATTTATATCTGGGCTACGTGTTCAGTAAATCAGTGTTTGGGCTGCGTGTTCAAATCCTAATCAGTGGGCTGCGTGTTCACTTTAATTTTATCTAGGCTGCGTGTTCAGTAAATCATGTTTGGGCTGCGTGTTCAAATCATTAATCAGTGGGCTGCGTGTTCACTTTATTTATATTGGACTGCGTGTTCAGTAAATCAGTGTTTGGGCTGCGTGTTCAAATCCTAATCAGTGGGCTGCGTGTTCACTTTAATTTTATCTGGGCTGCGTGTTCAGTAAATCAGTGTTTGGGCTGCGTGTTCAAATCCTAATCAGTGGGCTGCGTGTTCACTTTAATTTTATCTGGGCTGCGTGTTCAGTAAATCAGTGTTTGGGCTGCGTGTTCAAATCATTAATCAGTGGGCTGCGTGTTCACTTTATTTATATCTGGGCTGCGTGTTCAGTAAATCAGTGTTTGGGCTGCGTGTTCAAATCCTAATCAGTGGGTTGCGTGTTCACTTTAATTTTATCTGGGCTGTGTGTTCAGTAAATCAGTGTTTGGGCTGCGTGTTCAAATCCTAATCAGTGGGCTGCGTGTTCACTTTAATTTTATCTGGGCTGCGTGTTCAGTAAATCAGTGTTTGGGCTGCGTGTTCAAATCCTAATCAGTGGGCTGCGTGTTCACTTTAATTTTATCTGGGCTGCGTGTTCAGTAAATCTGTGTTTGGGCTGCGTGTTCAAATCCTAATCAGTGGGCTGCGTGTTCAAATCCTAATCAGTGGCTACGTGTTCACTTTAATTTTATCTGGGCTGCGTGTTCAGTAAATCTGTGTTTGGGCTGCGTGTTCAAATCCTAATCAGTGGGCTGTGTGTTCACTTTATATCTGGGCTGCGTGTTCAGTAAATCTATGTTTTGGGCTGCGTGTTCAAATTTCAGAAAAATTAGTGGGCTGTGTGTTCACCATCAACTTGGGCTGTGTGTTCAGAAAATCAGAGTTTGGGACTGTGTGTTCTACTCATAGTCAGTGTGCGCCGTGTGTTCACCTTCAAATTCAGGCTGTGTGTTCGACAAATCAGTGTTTGAGCCGTGTGTTCGATTCTTAACTAATGTGTACCGTGCGTTCACAATCAATCAGTGAGCCTAGTGTTCAGAAATTCGAGCGTTTAAGCCACATGTTCAGAGTGCAAACAAAGTACTATGTCATAAGCTAATACTGTGTGTTCAAGCATGGCAAAGCTACAAAGTGCACGAAAAGCGCAGGAAATAAAGTAAAATACCTCTCGTGCTTCATGAGAGAGGTGCTGCTCCGGCTCTCGCAGAAGTAAATCCCCGGGTGCCCGGTCATTGAACTCGGTAAAACGACGAAAAACGGCCCGCGGAAGCACATGTACCGGTGGGGCGTACCTCCCGGGAATAAAAGGGCGGACTCTCGGGGGGAGTGCCATGATATCAAAATCATCTCCGGCACCCGGAGGACCTCCACCATGAGGGTAGTCACCCGCCATTTCAAGAAATCTGCAAAAAGGAGCAAAAATGAGCAAAATGAGCCAAAATTGGAAAAAGTCAACAAAAGTCAACTCCCGGGAAATGAAAAAGTCAACAAAAGTCAACTCCCGAGAAAATCTTCCAAATATTAAGACAAACTTACCTCAAGTGGTGAAAATGAGAAGAGAAGCTCCGAAATCAAAATTTAGTCGACTCAAAGTGCTTAAAACTGAAAGATTTCGCGAAAACAACTTGCGTGGGAGGCTGAAAAGCGCGTATAAAGTGCAGATCTGAAAGAAAAAATGGTTTGGGAAGCAAGAGGAGAAAATTTCACACCTGGGGGAGTGATTTCGGATGGAATGGATGAGGATATATATAGAAATGAGGCAAAAGACAAAATTGCCCCTGCTTTTGTGCAGGTGGCCGGCCGGCCACCTTTTCTAGCTGGCCGGCCATCTGCTTTTTGGCCCCTGGCCGGTGGCCTCCCCTTGGGCAACCACCTGGCCGGCCATCTCCCCCACCTCCCCACCTAGCTCCCTGCAAATTTTGAGGAAGATTGGAGTCCCCGGGACCTAAAAAAGTTTAAGAAAAGTGCACTTCCGGTCGCGAAATTGGTCCGCCGGAACTTCAGCTGCAATTTCTGACATGTGTCTCATCATTACTCATCAAAATCAAGGTGTATCCCTTTTGATCGTGTTGTAACCTCTCCAGGAGGTGAACCCGAGGCCGCGATTGAGTTGCCTACACCGAAATGCGCGTTTTCTTACTCGTTGTTTCGCAACAAACGGGCACCCTGATTCGTGCTCATTTTGCATTGTTGTGCACATAACTTGCATTCTCATGAACATTTTGCATTGTCATGCATGTTTTCTTGGTGTACCATACCTCTGTGCTCGAACATGCGTTGTCACGCGCGTTCCTTTCTTGCATTGTGTTGCATTTACTCACTGACAATGCGTGTGTCAAACTTTCGGAACCACATGAATCACATTGAATATATGTTGTTAGCATATTGTTCTTGTTGAATTTCTCTCTTTTGCAGGCACGATATTGTATGTACGGTTCATTTGAGGCTGGTGCGACCAGACGAATCGCGCAGGTATCGTATCTTCTCCGTGTGAGACGCGACGAGAATTGAATGATTCTCCGCATTCCTAACTGCATGAAATGTAGTTTTTGCTTTGCATTCTGCTTAAAATTGTTGCATCTATTTGCGAATACTTGCTTCATTACAGCTTGCTGCACTTGCATGATCATAGTTACATTTGGCTCTGTGCGTATCGCTTTGCATTTTGCCCTCTTCGCCTGCGGGCACGTATCTCTGTTCATCTTGTATGATTGTCTAAGTCTTCGGCCTTGTCAAAAATGGGTCGTCTCTGGGCTTTGACATTCACTCCCGTCACTTGTGACTTCCGAGTTCTGTCAAAGAGGGGCAACTGTAGACCCCATTTTTGACCGACCTTAAGACTCAGACGTCCCGATCGAGCGCTCGGTGGTGTTGCATGTTGTGCTCGTTCAGAAGTCTTAGAGTCGCGGCCGTGAGGCCCTGCCTCCGGACTTCCGAACCCTCTTCCATACCTTGCCTCGGTTTGCGAACCAGACTCGGTTTTCTCTGTTTCTTTTCCTGAAGGGAGGGAGAGGTCCTGTAGACCATCTCTCAGTGGCCGTGGGCTACATTTCGTGGCCGTAGGCCATTTTGCCCATTTCGGATCCCGGTTCCCGGTTTTTGGAGCCGTCAGGCCGTGTGCCTCGGTTCGGGACCACCCAACCATCTCCGATTCCTCCGGTTTTGGCATGCATCTCATTTACTCCTTTCGAGGGACACTGGGGTCTTAGATACCCACTTCGTGGCCAAACACACTTTCGGTGCTTAACGGCCGGTTTTCAGGATCCCGAACTGCGTGTTTTGGTCCGCCGAGCATTCGTTTTGCATCGGTTTTCGTTCATTTTTGGCAGGTACCTCTATTTTATCACCAGGAAGATCACTGGAGGGTGGGAGGCCAGCAATTGTCTCAGCAAGCAGTTATGCTCCTCCGGCGCCCCCCGGCGCCCGTTTTTCTCACTTCCGGGCTAATGTTGACAACCCTAGGGCCATTTTCTTCGAGCCAAAACCACATATTTGTGATGTACACACATGGGAGGACCCTAAAAACATATGGCTGGCCAGTAACTCAACTTGACCCTTTTGAACCCCTCTTTAAAATGGCCTATTCTCTCTCCTGTTTTAGAATTGTCAAATTTGAACACAGGGTCTTGTTCAGCACACCTGGGAGGACACCAATCTTTGGTGGCCGGCCACTAAATCAAGTTGGCCCTTTTGACCCTTGGCCGGCCGGCCATAGGGGGTGGCCGGCCGGCCACCTGCAACAAAAATACATGGCGGCCATGCTTCCCTCAGTGCATACTTTACAGCTGTATAGTTGTTTCCCCCCAGAAAATATCTGTATCCGGGGATATTTTTGGAGGGAAAGCTTGGGTGCATTTCCCTCCACCTTTACACCCCTCCTTTTGTCCATATAAGGAGCCTCCCAGCTCTGTCCCTAGGGTTAGAAAAATTGGCTTGAGCATATATACACACTCCATCTCTATTTCTCTAAAATCTTCAAGTTTGCTTCCATTTCTTCATCATCATCAAGCATCACCATCACCACTCCATTTCCAGCAGCAAGGATGGGTTCTTCAGAGGCTTAGAAGCAACTTTCCTCAAGCCAAGAGGTAGCAAAAGTGTGGTCTTCAAGGGTAAGTCTCCATCCTCTCTTTGTAGCCCATTTTTGCCTCATTTCTTAAGCCTATTTGCTCACTGTTTTAGGCTCGACCTTAACTGAAACTAGGTCTATTTTGAGCTGTTCTTAATGTTTGTTCAAGGCCTCAACTCTGTTTGATCCCTCTATAGCACATTGCTTCAATATCATCTTGTATGTCAATATTTTGAATGCTTTTTCTAGCCTAAGAGTGATCTTTTTTCGAGTATAATGTAAACTGTGAGTGGGCCTATTTTGAGCCCCTCTTCAACATTGAAGAAGGGCTCAACCCCTGTTTGGCCTCTCTATCATGCACTTGCTTCATAATTCGTCCAATTTACCGTAAATTTGCATGATTTATTTGACCTACATGTAGTCTGTTTTGGAGCATGTCATGAACTGTGAGTAGGCTTGTTTTATGTCCCTATACAACATTGTAGAAGGGATCAACCTTGTTGAGGGTCTCCATGTTGTGCTTGTCTTTATATCCCCCTTTGGCCCCCATTTTTGCATGCTTTCTTAGGCCTATTTAGCTTCTGTTTTCGGCCATGAGCAGTACTGAAATATCCATATTTGGCCTTCTTGTCATGTTTTGTTAAGGGTCCAGGGCTGTTTGATGAATGTATGGCATACCTCATGTTCTAGCCTTTGTTGGCTTCATTCTTGCATGACATTTTTAGCAAGTTTGCATACTGAGTTGGGGGATGTATCTACTGTAAATGTGCATTTTTAGTCCCTCATCAGTGTTGTAGAGGGTATTTTTCAGTTTGAGCATCGCATACACCACTTGTTTCAATACCCCTCTCTTGGCCCCATTTTTGTAGGCCATTGTTGTCCTATCTATGCTTACTATTTCGCCATGTTTTGTACTGTAAAAAATGTTATTTTGGGGCTGCCTTGCTACTGTTTTGCCATGTCATGTACCAATTATGCATGTTTAGTATGGCTGTAGGCCATTTCGGGTGCTTAATATCGCATTTCGGGACCATTCCGTGCATTTGGTGTCATTTCCCCACCTTTCGGGACTGTTTTGCATCATTTGTGAATGCTGAAGTTTCATTTGCATGTTTGCATATTATTTCCATGACATTTCATGCCTTAGGGCCATCGCCTCGGTTTGCGTGCCCGTGTGCACGCATTTCGAGGCGTCTCATTTTCATCCGACGGCCTCTTATGTGAGTGTAGCTGAGGCTCTCTCATGTTAGTGTAAGTCCATTCTGCATTCTGTATGCCATTTTAGTCTCATCGCATTGCGTATGCCATTGCCTCGGTTTGCTTGTCCGTATGCATGCATTTCGAGGCACTTCTTTTTTCATCCATTGGCCTCCCGTGTGAGTGTGGCTGAGGCTCTCTCATGTTGGTGTAAGCCCATATTGCATCGCATATCTCATTTTAGTCCTGTTGCATTCCGTATGCCATTTTCTCGGTTTGCGTGCCCGTGGGCACGCATTTCGAGACATCTCATTTTAGTCTCATTGCATATCATTTTCATGCCATTTCATGCCTTAGGGCCATCGCCTCGGCTTGCGTGCCCTTGTGCACGCATTTCGAGGCATCTCATTTTCATAGCATTGTGCATGCTAGGATTGTATTTTAGTTGCATTCGTGCATATATCATGCATATTGCATCATGTTCGGGATAGGAGTTAGCCCGGGCACGGGAAACGAGGCACGTTTCGTACTTCGAGTGACGGAACGGTCTCATTCCCAAGTCACCGACACTCCAGATTACCCATGATGGAGTTAGGTTTTGTTGTAGCATTCATATACATTCATCCTATATTTGAGTTATGCAAATCCGATTCCTCAGCCATCATGCATCGATATGCGTCGTGCGATTGGTGGCTCGAGGATCGAGGCATGCATATATTTGTGAAATACATTGCTATGCCCCTTTCCTGCTCTCTGTTGCAGCAAAATGAAGAATCAGCAACTTTTCAAAGCAAAATCGGGCACGCATTTCGAGAAACATTGCAAACAGAGGCTAATTGGGGCATCCCAGTGGATTTCCGTGCAAAAGCAGTCCAGCATACATCATTCATCAGAATCGAGGCAGCCCCTGGCTTGCATGCCAGTTTACAGCTTTCTTAGTTTAATTTGTTAATTAATTAGGAATTTGTATATTATTTCGGACTGTATTGTTCTTCCAATTCGGACTGTATTATTTATTCGGACCCTCTGTGCGAGGGCATAACTGTCATAAGTGTGCGTGGTGTGATGTATGTCTTCCAACCCACGTCTTTCTTCCCTTTTATTTACCCGCTTATGATGGTTAGATATAGGGCATATTTCAGTTAGCATACAGTATGACAGCATGTTTGCATCATTCATCTGTTTTGCACGCACCGGGCTCGGCGCATCATACAACTGCATCTGTATTTCAATTCCAAATTGAATACGTGTTAGTTGTAGCATTCCATATACCATGTTTAGAATAGCCGAGCCTGCTATAGTTGCATCTTTGCATTTGTTGCATTAGGCATTTCTGTATAATTAGGATCATGCATGATTTCTAATGAGCTTCTGTTTTGACTTGGAGTACTCGGTGAGTTTTATGCTTTAGCATCCTTGCATGCGTGTGAGTGTTGCCATGAATAGCATGCTTACCATGAGGCTATATGCTTATGTGATATAACTGCCTTGAATGCCTGTGGGGGGGAGGTTGAGTTATTTGAATTGGGATAATTCATCAAATGTTTGTTTTAAGCCCATTAGACAGTGGCAAAATCATGTTTTCTAAGCCCACCCGAGGGTGGCAAATCCACGTCTTAGCCTACCTGCGGGTAGCACCATCAAACCATTTTCAAACAAACAAACATGAAATGTTTTGTTCCAATTCAGGCGACTCAGTCTATACTTATTTGCTGCGAGCATCACATAGTAATCTAGGCTAATAACCAGAATAAGAACTCACAATGTTTTCAAAATAAAATATCATGGTTAGTAGAGGCCGGTCTCTTGACCGGGCGAGCGGGGTGCTCACGAAGTGACCTTCCCCAATCGTACCCAAGTTCCCGAGCCGAGGCAACTTGGTGATGACGGACACGTGGCCTTTGGCACCGAGTCAGGGTTTCCTAAATTTCCCGAAAATAAAATATTTAGGTGGCGACTCTGTATCTGGCAAAGCAGTCCATGTTTGGCACTTCTTTCAAAAATTGTTTTTCAAAACGATTTGCCGGATTGGACTCTTTGGTTCAAGATTAAGAACCGTGACACAATCGAGTCCGAGCTGTAGCGAGGTCCCCCGCGGGCTTGTTACACCAAGCGCGATGAAGAAATCTTGCCTCAATTCTGCTTCGGCTACGTCCAAGCCTTAGGACGAATGTGCGGCCTTACATTTGCATGACGCTCGATCATTGATTCACGGCAGAGAGCTGGACATTTCGAGCTTGATTCGTCGGTTTTCTGATGCCGGTGACCGCGGCGATCATCATTGGCAGGGCTATCGGTGACACGCCCTTTGCTTGTGCATGTTGTCTCATTTCTTGCTTGCCCCAGGCTCTAGAGGGTTTAGCACTCGTTTGATTGAAGTCGTCGAGGGCTTAAAAGAGGGTAAGAGCAGCATCGCCATGACGCTAGCTGAGACATTGATGGGTTTGGACGCTTTTTATCGCCGAGAGACGACTAGATTCGCGGGGAGTCCACTACTACTGCAGGTAATGTTTCCCACCCCATCTCACATATATTGCTCATATCACTAGGCCCTCAAGCTCAGTTTTTCTCTCAAAACCTTTTTCTCACTTTTTCTCTCAACGTAAACCACTCTATTCTTTTATCTCTCATTTTTCATCCCTCCCCAGGTATGGTTGATGGATAAATTGAAGGTTGTGGACTCATGCCCAGCATATTCCGCTCGTAGCTTTTTCTTCAGACAACGTCTAGTCGATGCCCCAGATGAGGGATGGTGGTATGAATGGATGCGCAGTTTGTCTGCTCTAGACATTGCTTGGCACTGCCCCTGGCTCAATTTACCGGCGATGAGCTACAGCATGACCCGTCAGCCCGGGATTCAGTTGATTGGCCTGACACACTGTGTCTTTTACTTCCCGTTTCGATTTCGGCGCCAGTTCGGACATGATCAGATTTGCCCAGAAGAAGGACAGAATACCCTGCTGCATTTCCGGTCCGAGGCGCATAGTTAGCTCGGTATGCCGCAGCATGGAAGACGAGAGAGTTTCTGGCCCCACTCCCATTTTCAGTTGCACCCTCTCTGATGAGTGCATAGCTTGGCTTGATGAAGAGGCGCAGGCTGGGCCTACTTTGGCATCAAAGGCTTCCACAAGCTCTGGGAGGGGGCACAGGAACACCTGACTTGACTATGCCCCGAATTTATTTGCTTTAATCAGTACTTTCAAGTTTTCTTTATGAATGTAATAAAAAAGCAACTTCAATTTGTATTCAAGAGTAAGAGAACTCTGTATTGAAATCAATGTAATTGAAGGTTGTGGGTACTGAAAATTTTCCGTTTGGTCCAAAAATAGTCCAAGTTGTAAAAAGATTAATTTGAGCAAAATCAACTTTTATTAAAACTTTTCAAAACCATTTTCGAAATGGATCAAAACTGGACACGCCCGAGATCTATCACTGAGATGTACAACTCTGGATCCAAGCAACTGGAAAGTTGCCCCTAGTCTAAATAGCATTGCACTAGAGATCCCAACCGAGCTCTTGAATGCAGAATAGACAAAGATCCCAACTGCTCCGTTGGTTTGCGGCCGATATGTAGATGACTTATGAAAAGCCATGTTGTATTTCTCCAACAAGTTGATCACTTCCTTCTTGAAGTGAGAACCATTATCAGAAATAATCTCGTTCAGGACCCCGTAGCGACAAATGATGTTGTTCCTGATAAACTTTGCAACATGCGATGCCTTCAACACCGCATAAGATTGGGCCTCAACCCACTTCATAAAGTAGTCTATCGCTACCATAATGACCTCATGCCCATTGGACCCCTTCGGAGTGACAGCCCTGATCACATCAATCCCCTAGACTGAAAACGGCCATGGCGAAGTCATGTTGTACAGCTTAGACGGTGGAATATTCATGCAGTTTGCATGGATCTGACATTTGTGGCATCGCCGGACAAAGCCAATACAATCCTCCTCCATGGTGGACCAGTAGTAACCCTACCTAAGGATCTTCCGGGCTAGCATCACCCCATTCATGTGCGCTCCGCACTCTCCTCCATGGATGGCCTCCATCAAGCGCTTCGATTCTTCGGCATCAACACACATTTTATGCATCCCGAGATGACCTCTCTTGTACAGTTTTCCTCTGCAGACGATGAACTGAGCAGCCATTCTTCGAATTGCCCTCTTATCTTTGGCATTTGCCCCTGGTGGATACGCCTCTTTTTCCAAGAAGTTCCAGACATCGTAATACTAGGGGTTCTCATCTTGTACTTCATCTATGGTGGCAATCAGCTCGTAGGCCGGCACAAATTTCTGTTCGATGATGATCGGACGCATCCGGACTCTGAAAGGAATGTCTATCATAGAAGATAGAGTTGCTAATGAATCAGCGAACCTGTTGTTCTCTCTTAACAGATGAGCGAAGTTCAGCTTCTCAAACCGAGGAATCAAAACGTCCAAGGTCTGGTGGTAGATTCTCATTTTTTCTTCTTTAACTTTCCAATCTCCTTTAGCTTGAGATACAACAAGGTTCGAGTCCTCGATGACATCCAACCGTTTTGCCCCTAGTTCTAGGGCGGCTTCTAGTCCAGCAATACATGCCTCATACTCTGCGTCATTGTTCGATACTCTGAACCGGAGTTTGAATGCTAAGGGTATACGGCATTTTTCGGGTGCTATCAGCAACACCCCTATCCTATACCCGTATTGGTTTGACGCTCCGTCAAAGTACGTCGTCTAGGTCTCTTCTTCGACATGTAGAATGGCCTCGTCTGGGAACAGATACTCGACTGCTTCATCCCCTTCCAATGGGTGATCGGCTAGGAACTCCGCTACCGCTCTCCCCTTCACTGACTTGCGCGTCACATACTTCAGATCGAATTCGGAAAGTAGAAGCAACCAACGGGCTAGCCTACCCGTAAGTGCTTGTTTCTCGAAGAGATATTTGATGGGATCTAATCTCGAAACCAGTATTACAAAGTGAGCTAACAGGTAGTGCAGCAGCTTCTTGGTAGCCCATACCAAGGCCAAACAAGCCTTCTCCAGCGGAGTGTAGCGGGTCTCGTAATCCAGCATTTTCTTGCTCAGGTAGTAGATAGCCCTCTCCACTTTGTCCTCAGACTCCTATGCAAGCATGCAGCCCATTGTAGTTTCAGTCACTGAAAGGTACAAAATCAACGGCTTCCCTGGCTCAAGCGGGGACAACACAGGTGGGTTCTGTAAATATTGCTTGATCTGTTCAAAAGAAGCTTGGCATCAGCCGTCCCATTGGAATTTCTTTTCTTTCTTCAGGAGACCAAAGAGTGGTTCACAAGTCAAGGTTAATTTTGTAATAAACCGTCTTATGAATTGCACTTTACCCAGAAAGCCTCGCACTTCATTTTCAGTCCTTGGTGGTGGCATTTCTAAGATGGCCTTGATTTTAGAAGGATCAACCTCGATATCTCTCTGTGTGATCAAGAACCCCAGCATTTTCCCTGCTGTAACACCAAACGTACACTTCTGAGGATTCAGCCGCAACTGATATTTCCTGATCCGTTGGAAGAATTTCTGCAAGGTGGTGTAGTGGCCCTCTCTTTGTTTGGACTTGACAATCACGTCGTCTACGTACACCTCAACCTCTTTATGGATCATATC
>JAPPVO010004086.1:0-40632 GCA_030407325.1 Camellia japonica | reverse complement strand
ACTCAAGATGCATCAATATAAACATGCATGTAGGAATTAAGCTCTATTTCAACATATATGAACTAATTCATGACTTAAACTCTACAATTTATTGATTCATGCAAGACAACCTTAAATGCAACAATGAGGGATTGATTTACCTTGTCTAAGTCTTCAATTTGAGAGCCTAGGAGATCAACAATGGGTTCAACACTTCAATCCTCTTAAGTTCCAAGCACAATCAAGCAAGATGTGATGAAATCAACTCTCTCTCCCTTCTCCTCTCTCTAAATTCGGTTGAAGCAAGAAGTAGGGCTGATCAAATGTTGCCTAAGGGTATAAGGCTCAAATATGTGAATAAACAAAGGCCCACTCCTAATGGCATTATGGTAAATAAGTTAAATTTGGCAATTAACTCCTGTTTAATCTAATTTAATCATTCCTAATCAATTTTCAGATAACTATACCATAAGATCACAAATATCCTACTGATCCCAAAACTCTAAACGGTTCCTAATTCGGCCGCCGATAAGGCCTTCAATTAGCAGTTTACACATATGAATTCAAACAGATACTCAATCAATCAAACAGATGCAATATGCAATTCAATAAATAAACTTATTCAATTTCAGTTCCGATTTCAATCAGTTTATTCAGTACTTCAGTTAATTCGATCATCAGTCATTATCAATTCAATTTAGCAGTAATCAGTAGCTAATTCAGTAGTTTAACGGTAATCAGGACGAGGGTTGTTACAGGCCAGAATGGCAAGACTGGAAAGAATTGTTGAACTATTGACTGAAGCCTTAAGGCAACAACAACAACTGAACCAACAACCCCCACCCCCTCCGGTACAGCTGGAACATAATGTGAATGATGACATAATAGCCTTGACACAGAAGTTCAGCAAAATGAAACCGCCATCATTTCAGGGAGGCCTTGAACCATTGAAGGTCGAAGCGTGGGTGCTAGAAGCTGAAAAATTATTTGAAGTCTTTCCATGTTCTGAAACACACAAAGTGCTATTGGCCACTTTTACTTTGCAAGAAGAGGCCAGACGGTAGTGGATGCTGATCCGCGACACCAACACTGCTATGAATTGGGCTCAGTTTAAGGGAGCCTTCTTTGAGAAATACTTCCCACAGTGTGTCAGAGACCGAAAAGTGACTGAGTTTGAACAGTTGAGACAGGGTACCATGTCGGTAGCTGAGTACGAATCGAAATTCACAGAACTTGCCCATTATGCACCACACATGGTGGATACCGATTACAAAAAGGCCAGAAAGTTTGAGGGCGGCCTTAATGTAGAAATACTCGACAGAATTAATGTACTAAAACTGCTGAAATATGTGGATGTTCTTGATCTAGCGATAATGGCTGAATCAAATATTGAAGCACTAAAACAGACTGAAACACCCGCAACTGAGTGGCGCGGGAAGAGACGAGGTTTTAAGTTCAAGAAAGGCAGAAACAACCCATTGAACAAAAAGCAAAATACAGGGTCAACAACCAGTTATAGTCAGGGAAGTGGTTCCATACCGCCTTGTTCTGAATGTGGTAAGAAACACAAAGGGGTTTGTTATAAAATTTCAGGTGCTTGTTACAGGTGTGGCAAGGTGGGCCACATGGTCAAAGATTGCCCTTCTGCTCTCCAGGGCAATAGTAAAGCTACAGCCAGCGCCGCAGCATCAACAGTTGCACCAAAACCTAACCCTAAAGCCACTGGAAAGGAGCCTATGAGGCAAGGCCGAGTGTTCGCACTTGTACCGGGAGATGTACAGAATACCGAGACCATTGTGTTAGGTATACTCTCGATTTGTGCTCAAAATGCGTATGTTTTGATTGATTCGGGGTCTACACATTCATATGTATCGCATGCTTTTTCGCAAAAATTGAATAGACCATTAGAACCTATGAACTATCTGTTAGCTGTATCTTCACCTGTTGGAGGATCCATGACTTGTGCTTATATGTACCCTGCATGTGAAATTATTATTGAAGATGTTCATTTGTATATTGATTTACTGCCATTGAATATTGATCATTTTGATGTGATATTGGAGATGGATTGGTTAACGAAATATCATGCTACCATAGACTGTGTAACCAAACAAGTTGTTTTCCGTCCACCCAGACTGCCTGAATTTGTGTTTAACGGAGTCGGAGTAGTACCTCCCCCATACTTGATTTCATCCATGAAAGCTTATAAATTGATTAGAAAGGGGTGTAAAGGGTATCTATGTTCTGCATTGACTGTACCTATTGATGATAAAACTAATGTGAACAGTATTCCTATAGTCAGAGAATTCCCATATGTTTTTCTAGATGATTTGCCAGGGGATTTGATAGATAGGGACATTGAGTTCACTGTTGATGTGATTTCGGGTACACAGCCTGTATCTAAAGCTCCGTATAGAATGGCACCTACCGAATTGAAAGAGTTGAAGGTTCAGCTGCAAGAACT
Organism: Camellia japonica; assembly: GCA_030407325.1. Lineage (NCBI taxonomy): Eukaryota > Viridiplantae > Streptophyta > Magnoliopsida > Ericales > Theaceae > Camellia > Camellia japonica. Next base: position 38,189 of record JAPPVO010004086.1, on the reverse strand, counting down.
GTTAGATAAGAAGTTCATCAGGCCCAGTACTTCACCGTGGGGCGCGCCAGTCTTATTTGTGAAAAAGAAAGATGGCTCACTAAGACTCTGCATTGACTACCGCGAACTGAACAAGGTAACCGTGAAAAATAAATATCCATTGCCTCGCATTGATGATTTATTTGATCAGTTACAGGGTGCCCAAGTGTTCTCCAAAATTAACCTTAGATATCTGGATACTACCAGTTGAAAGTCAAGACAGGGGACATCGAAAAGACTGCCTTTCGAACGAGGTATGGATATTATGAATTTTTAGTTATGCCTTTCGGAGTTACCAATGCACCTGCTGCATTTATGGACCTTATGAACAGAATTTTCAAACCATACCTTGATGACTTTATAGTTGTATTTATAGATGACATTTTGATTTATTCCAAAAACATGGAAGAACATGAACGTCATTTGAGAATTGCCTTACAGACCCTAAGAGAACAGAAACTTTATGCAAAACTGACTAAATGTGAATTTTGGCTAGACAGTGTGATGTTTTTGGGACATGTGATCAGTAAGGATGGTATTATAGTTGACCCACAGAAAATTGAAGCAGTAGTGAACTGGCCTAGACCAACAAATGTTACCGAAGTCCGAAGTTTTCTAGGCTTAGCTGGGTATTACAGAAGGTTTGTCAAAGATTTCTCCAAAATTGCCCTACCACTGACACAGTTGACTCAGAAGGGGATATCATTTGACGGGACCGACCAGGGAGAATCAGCTTTTCAAGAATTGAAAACTCGACTAGTGACTACACTGATTCTCACCTTACCCTCAGGTACGGATGGTTATACTGTATATAGTGATGCTTCTTATAAGGGTTTGGGATGTGTTTTAATGCAGAATGGTAAAGTTATTGCATATGCTTCCCGACCACTGAGACCGCATGAAAAGAACTACCCGACCCTTGACTTGGAACTTGCTGCAGTAGTGTTTGCACTGAAAATTTGGCGTCACTACCTTTATGGGGCAACATGTGAAGTGTACACAGACCATAAGAGTTTGAAATACTTCTTCACACAGAAAGAACTGAACATGAGGCAGCGGAGATGGTTAGAACTGATAAAAGATTATGACCTACAAATTTTGTACCACCCAGGAAAAGCTAACACCGTTGCTGATGCACTGAGTCGAAAATCGATTGGGAATTTAGCTTGTTTACTTACCGGGTGTAACATGCCCGGGAGGGTACCCGCGCGCGTTAAACAGTTCGGACTCCCGAGATCTCTTTGATCTCAAGTCTCACGAGTGCAATGTGAAACATAGATGAGAGTCCAGATTTGGCAACTTTTATTGAAAATCCATTTTTATTGCAATTTTGTAAAAAATGGACTGCGTCATCAGATCTCAGAGTCGCCACCTAATATTTTGGGAAATTAGGAAACCCATGACTCGGTGCCAAAGGCCACTGTTCGTCGTAACCAAGGATGCTTGGCTCGGAACCTTAGGTATGAGAGGGGAAGGTCAATAATGAGCACCCCCACTCACCCAATCAAAAGATCGGCCTCTACTAAACCATGATATGACTTTTATTTTCTTTATATGTTCATGTTCTGATTATTTTAGTAAATCCTAAAATTTACTATGTGAAGCATACAAGTATAGACTAGTTTGCTCAAATTGGAACAATTCAACTTCATGTTTGTTTTCCGAAAAGGGTTTGAATTTGCCACTTGACAAAGTGGGCTTAAAGTTTGTGAATTTGCCACCGTAAGTGGGCTTAAAACGTACATTTATTGAATTATTCCAATTTAAGCAACAAGCCTTCATCCACAGGCATTCAAACAGTTATATCACTTAAGCAAATAGCCACATGGTAGGATGCTAAACATAATAAGAAAATCACACACAAATGGGATGCTAAAGCATAAAAACTCACAGATTTACCGACGTCCCTCGAACAACTACAAAACAAAAGTTAGTAAAATATGCATGATCTTATATACAGAATCCTAATGCAATTCACTCATGAGATGCACTAAAGATTTGGCTTCTAGAATATGGCATGTGAATCATCTCAAAACACAGAATCATGGGATAATCAATGAAAGCATAAAGATGCAAATTTAGCCGAATCTTATGCATGGATCATGGATGTAAAGCAGGGATATACATGGCATGTCAGATATATACATACACACAGTTAGAGAAAGCGATAAAAGAATGGGATAGAAAGAAACGGGATGGGAGAATTATTACAACACTTGAATTATTACAGATCCGAATGAGGGAGAGAGGAGAAAAAAAATAAAATAAAATAAAACCTCACCAAACACTCAAAATAAAAAAAACTAAAGCAGTAACACCTTAATCACTCTCAGCAAAATGGCTCAAGCACACAAACTAAAAATGACAAATTTAAAAGCGAGGCCCACCACCCATAATCATCAGTATCCACGTTGGTCCAATATATCAAATCCCCTCTTTTATAACAGTCCACATGCTTTACACCCCAAATAACACATTTGAACACACATGAATGGAAAAATACCACAAACCAGCCCATGGTAAAAACAGCTCGTGATTAGCCTATACAAAACCACCGTCCAATATCCAAAAATTGAATTTCCCACCAGAAGAACCTACACGAGGTGGACCTCTTCCTTCCCCACGGCCACCTTTCTTCTTCACTCTTCCAAGTCCGATTAGCCCACACGATTATGTATGTTTGTCTATGTATTTGGAGAGAAGATAGAGAGAGAGAGACGAATGTTAATGGTGTGTGGGTGGCCGGTCTCTCTCTCTACCGTGGTGTCATGTGTGCATGTGTGGAGAGAGAGAGACCAGCTAGAGAGAGAGAGAGAGAGAGAGAAGAGTGAGAGCAGAGAGAGAGTGTGGGTCTTCTCTCCTGTGCCCGTGTGTGTGCATGTGGGTGTATCATGTGCATGTGTGTGCCGTGTGTATCTCTCTCGTGGGTGTGACCTAGAGGTGGTGTAATGGAGCCGTGAGGTGAGAGAGTTGGGTTTGTGTGTGCATGGTGTGTGTTAGAATGAGAGAGGAGAGGAGTTGTGCTAGCTGGGTCTGCTGTGGTCTGTGAGTTGTTTATGGCTGTGTGTGTTTAGTGAGAGAAGAGAGAGTGAGAAAGGAAGAGATGGGTCTCTCCATTTCTTCATCCCGTGTGTCTTTTTGAATGGTATGGTGGTGCTGGATGATGGGTGTGTGTCAATGGTGATGAGGTGTTGTATCCCCTCTCTCTCCGTGTATCATGTGGGGGTGTTAACGTGTGTTCCTTCTCCCTCTCCCCTTGTTGTGCCGTGGTGTGTGTGATGGTGATGCAGAGCCTATCAACCCGTGTGCCTGTGGGGGGTGTCAATGTGTGTTTTTTTGGTGATCATGGTGGTGGTGGGTGATGGGTGGCCACGGTGGTGGTGGTGTTGTGTGTGCTGTGGCTGCGGCCTCTTTCTAACCGTGTGTGTTGTGTTTTCTCTCTCTGAATCGTGTGATAGGAGTGTTGAAGCTCAGTGAGAGTGAGGGAGAGAGAACAGCTAGAGAGAGAAGAGTGAGAGAGAGGTTCCCGTGGGTGCTCCCTCCTTCCTCCTGTGAGTCATGTGTGAGCTCCCCTGAATAAAAGTTCTCTTCTTGTGGTTTTCAGACCCAGCCCAGTGAGTATCACAATAAACATGTATTTGAGTTGGCTTCCCCTGTCTTCCAGCCATCTCCCCTCTTCTTGTTTTAACACTCAAAACACAAAAACCTTTCACCTAACCCATTATCCTCCACTCTAAAATGTTCTCCACCAAAAAACATTGATTAGTGCCTTCTTATCTTTTATTTTTATTTCCCCACTTTCTCTAAAATCTTTCCCACCGAAAATACTGTCCCCTCTTTTTTTCTTCTTTTTCACCTACTCCCTTCCCTCTTTTATGCTTTCCACCGAACCCACTCTGTCTTTCTTTTTTTGTTTTTTTTTTGTTTAAAATCACCCCACTATTTTTTTTCTTTTTCTTTTTCTTTTTTTATTTTATTTTCTATTTGTATTGTTTTTCTTTTTATCATTTTCTTTTGTTTATAAAATATTTATCAATTTATACAAAATACACCTAAAACAAATATACACACACATAAATAAAATTATAAAATACTACAAATTACCAAAATATTAGTGATGCCTTTTTCTGGTGAGGATGGTCAAAATAAAATGCCCAAGTCTTAGGGCCGGTCAAAATGGGGTGTCTACAGTTGCTCCTCTTTGACAGAGCTCGAAGTCATGAAATGATGTGAGTGAATGTCAAAGCCAGAAGACGACCCTTTTGACAAGGCCGTAAGACTTGGGCAATCACACAAAAGGCAATGCATGTACAAACCAGATGTAATGCAAGTGGTTGAACCCGAAGGTTGCCTACGTATCCCTTTGCAAGGAATCAAACCAGCGTAGTTCAGGGGCAGAATGCAAATGATATACACAAAATGTAGTTTGAAAGTTGGACTTACACGCCTTACGAAGCCGGTTTGAAAGTTGGACTTATACGCCTTACGCGAAGCCGGTTTGAAAGTTGGACTTATACGCCTTACGCGAAGCCGTTTGAAAGTTGGACTTATACGCCTTACGCGAAGCCGGTTTGAAAGTTGGACTTATACGCCTTACGCGAAGCCGGGTTGAAAGTTGGACTTATACGCCTTACGCGAAGCCGGTTTGAAAGTTGGACTTATACGCCTTACGCGAAGCCGGTTTGAAAGTTGGACTTATACGCCTTACGCGAAGCCGGTTTGAAAGTTGGACTTATACGCCTTACGCGAAGCCGGGTTGAAAGTTGGACTTATACGCCTTACGCGAAGCCGGTTTGAAAGTTGGACTTATACGCCTTACGCGAAGCCGGGTTTGGATTTATGCAATGCAATACAATGTCATGGAATACTGGCTATGTTTGCAATTTTCCCTATTCTCCAACAGGTGACAGACTAGGTTGGTTCAGTCTCCAGAGTTGAGGCGCATACAAGCTATCTCAACCTATGGGCTACCATACAGATTTCAAGCCGGGGATACACCCCTGGGTATTTAAACCAGGCTTTAGTCTCGGAAATCCCGAACCTTTTGCGTTCTAGGCATCGCCATTCGAACTCTAGTTTCCACCGTCTCAGTTGATCTCCTAGGAACTCATTACAAACACAGTCAGGTGACTATTCCAGACCGATTGAAGTCGTTCGGGCACGACAAACACCAAAGGAATTACACCTTTAGAGATTTAAGGTCTCCTAGACCCGGGAGAGTGTACAAGATAGCGCGATGCGCAAGGTAGCGCGATTGAAATTGATGCACAAAGCAGTGCGGTACCCAAAGCAGGGCGAATGAATAGCCTAACCAACAGGCGTATCTCAACGTATTTTTATACGGAGAGAGGGAAGGTTAGGTGATTGAAAGTGAATGGCCTAACCAACAGGCGTATCTCAACGTATTTTTATACGGAGAGAGGGAAGGTTAGGGCGATTGAAATTGAATGGCCTAACCAACAGGCGTATCTCAACGTATTTTATACGGAGAGAGGGAAGGTTAGGTGATTGAAATTGAATGGCCTAACCAACAGGCGTATCTCAACGTATTTTATACGGAGAGAGGGAAGGTTAGGTGATTGAAATTGAATGGCCTAACCAACAGGCGTATCTCAACGTATTTTTATACGGAGAGAGGGAAGGTTAGGGCGATTGAAATTGAATGGCCTAACCAACAGGCGTATCTCAACGTATTTTTATACGGAGAGAGGGAAGGTTAGGCGATTGAAATTGAATGGCCTAACCAACAGGCGTTATCTCAACGTATTTTTATACGGAGAGAGGGAAGGTTAGGTGATTGAAATTGAATGGCCTAACCAACAGGCGTATCTCAACGTATTTTATACGGAGAGAGGGAAGGTTAGGGCGATTGAAATGAATGGCCTAACCAACAGGCGTATCTCAACGTATTTTTATACGGAGAGAGGGAAGATTAGGGTGATTGAAATTGATGCACAAAGCAGTGCGGAGGGCGATTGAAGGCCTAACCAACAGGCGTATCTCAACGTATTTTTATACGGAGAGAGGGAAGGTTAGGGTGTTTGAAATTGATGCACAAAGCAGTGCGGTGCCCAAGGCAGCAGGCGATTGAAGCCTAACCAACAGGCGTATCTCAACGTATTTTTATACGGAGGAGAGAAGGTTAGGGTTTTTGAAATTGATGCACAAAGCAGTGCGGTGCCCAAAGGCAGGGCGATTGAAGGCCTAACCAACAGGCGTATCTCAACGTATTTTTATACGGAGAGAGGGAAGGTTAGGGTGTTTGAATTGATGCACAAGCAGTGGTGCCCAAGCAGGGCGATTGAAGGCCTAACCAACAGGCGTTCTCAACGTATTTTTATACGGAGAGGGGAAGGTTAGGTGTTTTTGAAATTGATGCACAAAGCAGTGCGGTTCCCAAGGCAGGGCAATTGAAGGCCTAACCAACAGGCGTATCTCAACGTATTTTTATACGGAGAGAGGGAAGGTTAGGGTGATTGAAATTGATGCACAAAGCAGTGCGGTTCCCAAGGCAGGGCAATTGAAGGCCTAACCAACAGGCGTATCTCAACGTATTTTTATACGGAGAGAGGGAAGGTTAGGGTGATTGAAATTGATATGCACAAGATAATGCGATGGAATTGAAATTGAAATTGAGTGGTAGGTGCACGAAGTGAGATTATTGTGCGATAGGGGCATAGAATGAAAGAAGGAATGGTATGTTCGAACCAAATACCGTATATATATACCAGTACGAACAAAATACATATGAATACGGCAATATACACAGACAAATAACAGACCTATACACACACAGACATATACAGTATATATACACGTATATATGACACAGACATATACGGACCTATACACAAACATATATGGATATATACACAGATATATATACGGAAATATACACAGGTGGGGAATATTCTGTTTGGCTGCCGTCAGTGGGAAGATGCCGTTACTGAGAAGGCATATTCTGTTTGCTGGCGTCAGCACACGCACGCAAAACACGCAAAAAGAAAAGAAAAATCACAAAATAGATGGACATGGAATGCGGGGTTTCGAACCCCTGCCCTCAAGCTCGGCCTCCGAGTCCTTAACCACTGAGCCGCGTCACTCTTGTGACAAATATACAAACAAATATATATATATACTATACAAGACATATATATACATAAAACCAAAACGAAAACAAAACAAAGAAAGACTCGATGTGGGGTTCGAACCCCTGACCTCGGACTCAGCCTTTCAACCTTCAACCATTGAGCCACACCACTGAACCCAAGCCACTCATATGACCAAAATGTTCAAACAAATATCTATATTACATAGCTATACAATATATATACATATATATATACAACTTTCCCGCCTCTCTTTCTGTTTTTGTCTTACTCTCTCTTCTTTCATCTTCTTCGAGCGTTGTGTCTGGCGCATGATTTCAACAATCTCGGCGCCTGATCGACAGGCTATCCAATCATGCCTCGTTTGTCAAAGATCATCTCGAGCCTTCCTCCCTCTTTGTCTTCTTCTTTGGCTTCATCCTCTTTTTAAGCTGAGGCCTGCGAAAGAGAGAGGCAGAGCAAAAGCCTGCAAACTTTCTCTGCCACCACTCTACAACCTCTTTCTTTTGCATTACTCTTCTCTGCCATGGCCTCTTCACAAGGTTCTCTCACTCTTTTCCCAGACCTAAACGAGTCTACGATAGAGATGACCAATTCCGACTCCCCTGAACCTCAACCACGAGCTCCTCCTCCTTCTCCTGTTTTCAACTTTCCAGCGATGTCAGTTGAACAAATCATGGCGGCACAGTCTGACATCGAAGCAAACTCGTATACGCTGAGGTCATGTGTGGAGACCGTGACTGCGGTCTCCAACTTGTCCCGTCGGCTGCAGAACAGAACATGTGAGGTGCATCGATTGAATGCACAACTTTCTTTACTTCAACATATGTACAAAGATTCTCGAGGGGAAGTTAGCGCGCTGAAAAAGCAGAACAAAGAGCTGAAAACGACTGACGACCTCCGTGACACGATTCGGAGTTCCTTCGCACAACCAATTTGATGGCCGGCGAGGAATAATCTCCTTTGGAAGCTCTGCCAAGGCCGAGGCAGAGTCTTCAAAAGCTCCGAAGGAGTAAAGACGAAGCGAGGCAGCTGATGGTAAAGTCAGGCAACGAAGTTGTGTGCAAATGAAGCCGGTTGCAATCTTCGCCGCCGGGTTGCTGCCGGAGAAGAAAGAAGAAAAAGACCCTCTCTCTCTCTCTCTTGTTTTTGTTTTTGTTTTTGTTTTTTTTTTTTTTGTGTCTCTGTGATCGGGGATGTCCTCCCCTGACTGCAATAAAATCAGTTTCTTTTTTTTTTGCTTATGACTGGCATATCACTTTGAGCTTGAAAATAATTTGTTTGATTGAATTTGAGAATGATTGAATTTGTGAAGTCTGAATTAGACATTGACTCTTTACTGACCTGAATCAACAAATGACCTAACGAACTGAAAAAAAGAAGCAAATTAATCCAAACACACTTATATACACTGATTGGTATAAATACACCGACTGGTATAAATATACTGACTGGTATGAAAGGAACACACTTATATACACTGACTGGTATGAATACCCTGATTGGTATGAATACACTGACTGGTATGAATACACACTTATAACACTGACTGGTATGAATACCTTGACTGGTATGAATACACACTTATATATACTGAATAGTTGACTCGAGTGGTGGAGAAGACAGAATCTCTAACTCGACTATGCCCCTAGTTCATTGCCTTGACCCTTTTTTTTCTCTTTTTTTTTGTAAATATGTTTTGATCAACATGAGAGTTAGATTAGCATACTTAATCCATTTTCTGTTTCAAATCATGTAAGCTAAACTGTGAGCACTGAAAATTTTTCCTTTTCAAATCCAAAGAATGGTGCAAGTTTTGCAAAAATGGAACAATTTTCGAGAAAAATTAGTCAGCTTCATTCAAATTAATCAAAATCTATTTTTGCAAATGGTCACTACTCAACTAATATGGAATCAACTATTGGGGTGCATAGTCCCAAGCCAGATAATCAAAGGTGATATCTGAACCAAGCCAACCGAACCGAGCCAAATCGAACCAAATAAAGTCGAGCAAAACTGGACCGGACCGAACCGAACCGCCAAACCAAATCGAACCGAATTGAACCAAGTTAAATTGAACCAATTGAACTGAGCAGAATGAAGATACACCACTCAAACACGGGTAAGACAACCAAGTCGACTATAGATACACCAATCAAACATGGACAAAATGAGTTGAAAAATTATTGGGGCCGAACTTCAAGATGAAGCTACCTACGTATCCCAAAGATAGGAATCAGGCCATCGTAGTTCGGGCTGAGGTTCACTCGGGTATTGACACTCTCCTTTTGTGCTCTAACTTTTGCCAAAGCCGCCCTTTCGGGTTTTCAACCTTGCGAGCTTTTGATTTTTCTTTTTATTTTTTTATTTTCATCATTTTTTTTTATTTTCATTTTTTTTATCATCATTTTTTTTTATTTTTTCTGCTCTAACTTTTGCCTGGGTCGTCCTTCCGGGTTTTCCGCCCAGCGAGCCTCTCAAGGGTTACTTTCATTTTAACTTGTCCATGTTGATTGGGGAATCTCTAAGCCAACTATAAGAACAACTGCTACACTTGACCGGTAGATATGATGATGTAGGGACTAGGTTGAATTGGGTCCGAATTTGCCCCTAGTGTTGCCCCTAGTGTAGTGGATAGGAACTCGACTGTCCTTCAATAATAAAATTCATTCTCTCAAATTCTGGGTTTGGCCTTTCTTGGCGGTCTTCATTGGGAAACGATTCAGTTTTAATTCTTTGATCACATCCAACCTTTTGCCCCTAGTTCAAGAGCTGCTTCAAATCTAAATCACATCCGACCTTCTTGCCCCTAGTTCAAGGGTTGTTTCCAATTTGAATCACAGGCCCTACATAGTTTTGGCTAAGGTTCACTCGGTATTGACACTCTCCTTTTGCGCTCTAACTTTTGCCAAAGCCGCCCTTTCGGGTTTTCAACCTTGCGAGCTTTTCATTTTCATTTTATTTTTTCTTCTTTTTTTTTTTTTTTTTTGTGCTCTAACTTTTGCCTGGGTCGCCCTTCCGGGTTTTCGGCCCAGCGAGCCTCTCAAGGGTGATACTTTATTGCCCCTAGTTCAAGGGCTACCTCCATTTCAGCTATGCAAGCCTCACACTGTTGCCCTAGTTCAAGGGCCGTTTCAATCGAAATCACATTCTCCCTTATTGCCCCTAGTTGAAGGGCTGCTTTCATTTGAATCATATCATGGATCACATCATTGCCCCTAGTTCAAGGTCTTTTCATTCATATTTGACCTTATTGTCCCTAGTTGAAGGGCTGCCTCCATTTGAATCACATCCTTGCCCCTAGTTCAAGGGCTGTTTCCATTCGGCTATGCAAGCCTTACACTTTGAGTGGTCATTGAATACTTCGAATCACGGTTTGAAAGCTAAGGAGCTAAGGAGGTCGGACCTCGAGTCAAGAGGGATCCTATGCTGTATAATCAATTCCAGGCTGTGTTTCGCAGGACCACGCAAAAATAGTTTTTGAAATCTTTTCACAAAGTGACTAATCACTCGTACTCTTATGAAAACAAGCTAGAACCAATTTGGACCAAGCCAGGATCTTTCTCAGTACTCACATTAACAAAAATGATTTTATTCATCAAAGGCTTAGCACACCTCTCTTCTCTCAGTTGATCAAAATTTGCAAATCCGAGGAAATTCTTCCTCTTTGTTTTTATCAGATTTTGGAAAACATTTTGAAAAACTTTGGTCAATGCAATGATTTAAAGGCACAGAAAAGTAGGCAGACTCTATGGCATTTTTTTTTTTGTTTTTCTGTTTATTGAAAAGAGACTATGACTCAGCAATGACAACAGACTCAAAAGAAAATGACAAAGAAGACCTAGACGGACAGAAATGTCTAGGTTGGCACTTTCGAAATCAACAGACTCTGACTCACTAGGCTGACTCGAGCCTAACCAACTCTACAAACTTGGTGGAGTCAAACTTAGACTCAATACTCAATTCAGAACTCAGAATAAAACCATTTTCAAATTGCCAGTCAAAGTGTGGGCCAGCCACAACACTCAAAATAAAGCTCGTGCAATCAACGGGTGGTCACTCCCCAATCACAGAGATGGTCGACTTTGTGGATATCGACATTTTTTTTTTTCTTTTTTTTTTTTATATTTTTCAAATTTTTTGTGATTTTATGTGTTTTGTTATTTTTTTTTTTTTTTTTTTGAAGTAATGGTGCTAAGCTGAACAACCTGAACCACTCATTCGAATTTGAGAAACCCTGTATAGATCCAATACATTGCACATAACACATAGCAGGAAAGAGAACAAACACCCCTATGGAGGGTAGGGTTATCCTGTCCTAGCTTTTGAAATGATCTAGGGTTCACTATTCAGACAAGTGGTATCACACATCCTAGAAATGGGAAAGCATCCTGTCCTAATTTGAAAGTACTATAGCTCACTATATGTACAAGGTTAGCTCTGTTCTAAGGGTTGAAGTCAAGGTGACGTTACCAAAGAGTCCTTTGAGTCATAACCGATAAAGATCCCAGGAAATCAGAAGAGTCAAATAGCCTCTCTTCGGAGTCTGAGAACCTTAGATAGCAAAGCTAGATAGCCAAAGCTACCTTTTGACAAATCTCAAAAGGTTACAACACAAGGCCTCTACAGTAACGTAGAGATAGGTGTAGTGTCACAAAAAGTATGCATGTGTTCCACCAGTATCTGGGCAACACAGGAACTTTAAGTGCACCAATGCATGCAATGCAATAAACATATAATTGAAAATAAAAGTCATATCATGGAGTTCGAGTCAAGGTTTCATAAATCCCCAGCAGAGTCGCCAGAAACTGTAACATGCCCGGGGGGTACCCGCGCGCGTTAAACAGTTCGGACTCCCGAGATCTCTTTGATCTCAATGTTTCACGAGTGCAATGTGAAACGTAGATGAAAGTCCAGATTTGTCAACTTTTATTGAAAATCCATTTTATTGCAATTTTGTTAAAAATGGACTGCGTCATCAGAGCTCAGAGTCGCCACCTAATATTTTGGGAAATTAGGAAACCCATGACTCGGTGCCAAGGCCACTGTTCGTCGTAACCAAGGATGCTTGGCTCGGAACCTTAGGTATGAGAGGGGAAGGTCAATAATGAGCACCCGCTCACCCGATCAAAAGATCGGCCTCTACTAAACCACGATATGACTTTTATTTTCTTTATATGTTCATGTTCTGATTATTGAATAAATCCTAAAATTTACTATGTGAAGCATACAAGTATAGACTAGTTTGCTCAAATTGGAACAATTCAACTTCATGTTTGTTTTTCGAAAAGGGTTTGAATTTGCCACTCGACAAAGTGGGCTTAAAACGTACATTTATTGAATTATTCCAATTCAAACAACAAGCCTTCATCCACAGGCATTCATACAGTTATATCACTTAAGCAAATAGCCACATGGTAGGATGCTAACACATAGTAAAAAAAACACACACAAATGGGATGCTAAAGCATAAAAAACTCACAGAGATTATCGACGTCTCGAACAGCTACAAAACAAAAGTTAGTAAAATATGCATGATCTTATATACAGGATCCTAATGCGATTCACTCATGAGATGCACTAAAGATTTGGCTTCTAGAATATGGCATGTGAATCATCTCAAAACAAACGATAGCACACAAATCAATTGAAGCATAAAGATGCAAATTTAGCCAAATCTTATGCATGGATCATGGATGTAAAGCAGGGATATGCATGACATGTCAAGATATGTACATACACACAGTTAGGGAAAGCGATAAAAGAATGGGATAGAAAGAAGCGGGCCGGGGAATTATTACAATACTTGAATTATTACAGATCCGAACAAAAGAGGAGGGAGAAATAATACAATAAAATAAAACCTCACAAAACACTCAAAAGAGAAATAAAATAAAATCTTCCATCCAGCAGACTTGCACACCTCAGCCCGTGTACTCAATTCATCTTCAATGGAGGGCCCTGCCACACCTTTTCTCTCTCTAAGCCCAGAGAGAGAGAGAGAGAGAGAGAGACCCGTGGATGTGTATCATCTGTGTGCCTATGCATGTTTGTGTGTCTGTTGTGTCAAGAGCCGTGTGCGTGTGAGTGCATGCTGTGTGTGTGTGTTATGCATCTGGTAGCCGAGAGAGAGAGTGAATCAGAGAGTTTAGAGAGAGAGAGAGAAGTGTGTTGTGTGCATGGGTCTCTAGAGAGAGAGAGTGCCGTGAGGTGAAAGAGTTGGGTTTGGGTGTGCATGGTATGTGTTAGAGTGAGAGAGTGCCGTGAGGTGAGAGAGTTGGGTTTGGGTGTGCATGGTGTGTGTTGGAGTGAGAGAGTGGTGAGGTGAGAGAGTTGGGTTTGGGTGTGCATGGTGTGTGCTAGAGTGAGAGAGTGCCGTGAGGTGAGAGAATTGGGTTTAAGGGGTGTGCCTGCCGTATTGTGTGTGTTGGCCACGGTGTGGTTGTGGGTGATGGGAGATGGGGTGTGTTCATGGGTGTGTAGCTGTGAAGGTTGAGAGTGGAATGTTAGAGAGAGAAGAGAGTCGTGTGGTGTCTGTGTTGCATGTCAATGAAGCCGTGTGTGCATGGTATATGGGGTGTATGTGCTGAGAGTCTTGCGTGTTAATGGTGTGTGTTGCTGCGTCTGTGAGAGGGTGAATTAGTGTGTGTTGAGAGTGTGCGTGGGTCTGCCGTGAGGGGGAGAGAGGTGGTTGTGTGGTGAGTGTTGGTGGTGTCTGGATGTGTGTGGTGTGCTTGGAGGTCGGTGTATAGTAGCTTGGTGTTGGTGTGTGTTGAGTGGTAATGGGTGTGCTGGGTTTGTGCCGAGAGGGAGAGTGAAGTTGGTGTGTGTTGAGTGGTGTGTGTGTGTATGTATGAAGATGAAGGTGAGTTGAGTGTGTTACAGTGGTGTATCAGTCCTCCATGGGTGTGTGATGCATGGTGAAGAGGAAAGGGGCAGATGGGTTTGCTGAGTGAGAGGGATCTCCCTCCCTCTCTCAACCGTGTGTTGGGTCTCTCATGTGCATGTCAATGAGAAAGAGGTCTGCCCTTTGTTTCAGCCCATGTCTGTATTTGTAGCTCAAAGTGTGGGTGTGTATCTATGGAAATGTGATGGGTGCTCTTTCTCTCTCTAAACCCCCGTGTGTTCTTCCTCCTCCTCAACCCATTTTTTTTTTTTTTTCTCTCAAAACCCCCCTCCTTTCTCTCTGCCTGTGTTCTCTATAAAAAATGTCCCTGTGTATGGAGAACCCACCCCCACCAAAAATCAAGCCAGCTCCTTCTTTTGTCCTTAACCCATTTTCTCTCTCAAATAATATCACTCATGAGTCCCACCCACATGAATACCACCGAGACACTAGTGTTGTGTTGTTTTCTTTTTCTTTTTTTATTATTCATTTCTTCCTCCCATCTTCCACTGTCGGGCATCATCATCAAGAGCCAGCAAGCCACCGCCCCATTTCTTTTATTTTCTATTTTTATTTTTTTGTTTTATTATTTTCCCTTTTTTTTTATCATTTTTTATTTATAAAATATCACATGCTAAAAAACACACCTAAAAATTTGTACAAACACACAAAATCATTTTTTTTTTTTTCAATTTGATTTTTCTAGTGAGGGTGGTGAAAATAAAATACCCAAGTCTTAGGGCCGGTCAAAATGGGGTGTCTACACCAACATTCACCTAGGTTAGAGCCGAGGTCCCAAAGAACCTTTAAAGAACATCCTCTTTCTGAAGTAGAATACCTTTACGCCGATATCATGGGGATGTGGAGACATAGGGCAGATACCCCAACCAAACTTGAATACTTTAGGGAAGAGTTCGCCATTCCTGCCGACGTCCATCTGAGGCTGGCTGGGGATGACGACTCTATTATGCCCACAGATGATACAATGCCCTTTCCCATTGTTGCTTTCACTGAATGTGGACTCAGGCTTCCACTTGATCCCTTTTTTCGTGAAGTTCTCCACTACTACAGGTTGAACCCTATGCAACTTACCATCAACTCCTATCGAGTGATTAATGGTATCATAGCCTTAGCTAGGCAGGAGAACGTTAGGATCACCCTTGCCGACATCCAATATTGTTATACCATGTGTCCCTTAACTTGAAAGAAAAAGGTTTCGTCTATTACCTCAAGCCGAGGTCCACCGATTTCAAAATCGTAGCCGACCTCCCAGACTCCAACAAGGGGGCTGGAGATGACTACTTCATTACCTCTGGAAATTGGGAGTTTGCCCCAAGCGAGGATGCCATCTTTACCTCTTCCTCGAACAGTTAAAGAGGGCAAGGGTAAGAGCCCAGTATCAATACTTAGTTGTTTCTTTTCAAGTCTTCAATATTTTATCTTCTAATGTCTGTTTTCTTTTTGCAGATGTTCGCAAGCCACCGAAAAACTTTCGCCAATCTTACGTTCCCAGCAAGGACCTGAAAAAACTCCTGGACTTGCCAGTTCACAAAAGAAAAGCGCCTCCTCTTCTCAACTTTATTCCAACATACAAATCGATTTTGCCCGACGTCCCCAAAAGAAGGAAGAAAAGCCTTTCTCCTCCTACTGCCACAACTCAAACCGCTTCTACATCTCGAACAGATCAAGGATCAACATCTGACCCAACCAATCAGCCATCTACTTCGGACCTATACTTGATCCCAGTACAAGAACGAAAACGTCGGCGAAGACTTGTCCTTACATCCGAAATGGGTCGTGCAAAACCTGTTGCCCAGGATCTTCTGGCGACCTCTCCACTGATGTTGATGCTCAGCCAACACAGAGCATGCCCCCACCAAAGCTGAAAAGAACCAAAAAGGCTCAGCCAAAGGCCAAAGCCACTATAGTTGAGACTGAAGATACCCTGCCAATTTCACAATTAGCTGGGAGTGGGAAGACTGCTTCCGTTCCCACAAAAAGGTCTGCTGAAACACAGCCATCAGAGTCCACACAATCAAAGAAGCCGAGGTCCTCGTCTGCGACGACCTCGGGGTCCAGAATACCAAAAGTCCCCTGAACCCCTGAAATTACTTTAGAAGATAAGCCTGTTCTTGCCAACGATAGCGTCGATGACATCAACATCGACGTAGCACTCAGTACTGCTCTACTTCTCCCAGGTGATCTTGAGCGGAATGCCAAGATGAGTGAGTACGAGAACTATGCCTTTATGCTTCAACGCTCTGTCCAAGTAAGTGCCTTTACATGGAAACTTGTCTTCTCTTTCACTTTGTAAAATTTTGTAACAATTTTTGTCTTGTGTTATTTCAGGCCATTCAACATGCCCACTCTCTCTCCATACAAGCTTTTGAAAATCAGGAGAAGTTGGACGACATGAGGAGGGAGGTTTCTACCCTTAAAAAGGAGAACAAAACTCTTCATTCAAAAATGAAAAAGCTGGAAGACCAGGCTGAGGCTGCCACCAAAGCCCAAACCTTAGCCTTAGAAAAGGCCGAGGCCATCAAGACAGTTGCTGAATCCCAAAAGAAAGAGGCTGAGGAAAAAGCGGCCCAGGCCGAGAAGGAGCTTCAGGAGGCCTTGGCCACGAAAGAAGCCGAAATCAAAGAAGTTGATGAGAAGGCTTATGCCCAGGGCATAGCCGATGTCACTAAAGATTACAAACTGCAAGTCAGGCAGGCATGCAACAGGGGCTTCTCCGTTGGTTGGATGTCCCTGATAAAGAAACTTGACCTCCCTGCCGATTCACCTCTCCGCAACGCCGACGTTATTCCTCTTCCATTCCCCACACCTCCTCCTCCAAGTCAAGCTGAAAATGAATCTGAATCTGAATCTGAGAATGAGGATAAGGATGATGATGAGGCTTTAGTAAGGAAGCCTAAAGGCGCCAATGAGACCAAGTCTCCTCTTCAGGATAATCAAGTCCTAGACTTGACTCATGAGGAGGATGAGGAGGTTGTCAAGGAGGCTACTCCTGAGCAAGCATCATCTGACGTTCCTCCAACCGATAAAAGTCTTGATCAAACACTTGCCGAAATTGATGCCGAGATCGTCGCAGAGAAGGCTGCCGAAGTAGTTCTTCAAGAATCTGCCGAGGTCCAAACCCAAATTGCTCCTCAAGCTGAAGAATCATAACTTCCACGTCTTTTGTACTTTTGTTTTTTAGACAATATAAGTTTCTTTGTATGGTCGATGTGCCCTCTTCTGAACAGTTACTCTTGGATTGTTCCCTCTTTTATGAAAGACTACAACTGTATTGTCTGAATGCTTCAATCTTTATTTTCTCTAGATTACGTCTGTATGATTCTATACTTAGAATATTTTGCATGCCTTTCATACTTTGCCTCCTTTGTGCAATATTCTCGGGGTTACATACCTCGGGTATAATAACTACAAGTTTTACTTCGGCAAGATACTGACCTGCAAACTTTTCATGAATTTCAACAATTGTAAAACATATACTATTCAATGTTAACTTTGCAAACTTTTCTCAAGTTATAACAAGTGCTAAACAATGATCTGCTTGTAAATTGCTACAAATTTCAACAAGTGTTTAAACAATATACTTAGCTTTTACTTCAACCTGTAAATTGCTGCAAATTTTAATAGATGATCATACGTCGGCTTAACGTCATCTTGTAAATTGCTACAAATTTCAACAAGTGTTAAGGATTTTCTTTGATCTATCCAACCTGTAGATTGCTATAAGTGTTTAAGTAATAACCTCGGCTTTACTTCGACTTGTAAATTGCTACAAATTTCAACAAGCGAAGGGAAACAGTAATCTCGGCTTAACTTCAACTTGTAAATTGCTACAATTTCAACAAGTGAAGATAAGGAATCAGCTTAA
Source organism: Camellia japonica (assembly GCA_030407325.1). Classification (NCBI taxonomy): domain Eukaryota; kingdom Viridiplantae; phylum Streptophyta; class Magnoliopsida; order Ericales; family Theaceae; genus Camellia; species Camellia japonica. The sequence goes on along the minus strand of JAPPVO010004086.1, from coordinate 20,290 downwards.
CTTCGACTTGTAAATTGCTACAAATTTCAACAAGTGAAGATAAGGAATCAGCTTAACTTCGACTTGCAAATTGCTACAAATTTCAACAAGTGAAGATAAGGAATCAGCTTAACTTCGATTTGTAAATTGCTACAAATTTCAACAAGTGAAGATAAGGAATCAGCTTAACTTCAACTTGCAAATTGCTACAAATTTCAACAAGTGAAGATAAGGAATCAGCTTAACTTTGACTTGTAAATTGCTATAAATTTCAACAAGTGAAGATAAGGAATCATCTTGGCTTAATTTCAACTTGTAAATTGCTACAAATTTCAACAAGTGTCAAGCATATTCTTCTTCTCTTTGCCCCAATGTGAACCTGAGTTCCACTTGGGTCTCATTATTCAGAAATAATATTGCGCATCTTTTATCAGTGTAAGGAATTCTGCTATGATTTTATTGATGATATTGAAAAAATAACAAGGAACATCTAATGGATAGAAAAATTTCAGATTACAAGTGTTCCATGGTCTTAAGTAATGCTTTGCCCTCATTATCTTCAAGTCGATAGGCTCCATTGCCTAATACCGAAGTAATTCTGTAGGGTCATTCCCAGTTTGGGCCAAGCTTGCCCTCTCTGGGATCCTTCTTGTTGCCGACGACTTTTCTCAAGACTAGGTCGCCGACTTGAAAATCTCTTGGATTGACCTTCTTGTTGTAAGCTTTGGCAAGCTGTTACTGGTATACTGCGAGCTGAATTGCAGCTTTCTCTCTTCGTTCTTTTAAAAGATCCAGATCCCGGGCTAAGAGTATATCATTAGTCCCATTCTCAACTACCTGGGTTCGGATCCCTGGGATGCTGACTTCCAGTGGAATGACTGCTTCTGTGCCATAAGCCATGGCAAAGGGGGATTCCCCTGTTGATCTTCTCGGCGTAGTCCGATATGCCCAAAGTACGTTGGGCAATTCGTCTACCCACTTTCCTTTTGCTGCCTGCAGCCTCTTCTTTATTCCATCCAAAATTACTTTGTTGGATGCTTCTGCTTGCCCATTACTTTGGGGAAAACTTGGTGTTGAAAAGTAATTCTTGATCTTGAATTTCACACAAAAGTTCTTGATGAGTTTGCTGTCAAACTGCGTTCCGTTGTCGGCAACTATGGCTCTGGGAATGCCAAATCTGGTGATGATGTTTCTCCATATGAAGTTCTTGATGTCCACATCTCGGATTTTGGCAAGAGGTTCTGCCTCTATCCACTTCGTGAAGTAATCTGTTGCTACCAGCAAGTATTTTCTCTGCCCAGTTGCCTGGGGAAGTTTTCCAACAAGATCCATGCCCCACTGGGCAAACGGCCAAGGGCTGGATACTGGATTCAGGTCAACAGCTGGCTAGTGTATCAAAGGTGCAAACCTTTGGCATTGTTCGCACTTCTTCACGTATGCTTCTGCATCTTTTTGCATGTAGGGCCACCAATACCCCTAGGTAATGGCCCTATGAGCTAGTGGTCTGCCCCCAGCGTGGCTTCCACAGACTCCTTCATGAATTTCATATAAAAAATCTTCAACCTGCAAGGGTGTACGCACCTTAAAAGGGGTTTAGTGAAGGACCTTCTGTAGAGATGTCCGTCCGCAATCAGACTGAATCTTGCCGACTTCAATCTGACTTTGTGTGCTCCTTGCGGTCTTCTGGCAGCTTTCCTTCTTTTAGGAATGCAACAACTGCATCCATCCAGCTTGGCCCATGTCCACACACATTGCTTCCTGCTCTGTGTTCTGTGGTTCTATGCTCGGGCCCGACATATAGTCAATCATAATTGTCCTTGTTTTTCCAGTCTGCATTGAACTTGCCAGGTTGGCCAACGCGTCGGCGTGGCTGTTATCATCTCGGCTTACTTGGAGTAGTCGGCAGTTCTGAAATAAGGCGGCCAATCTGATGACTGCTTTTCATTATCCTCTTTGTTTATGCCGACATCCTTTCGTCTCTGGCTGCAAATTCTCCTGTTGACTGGTTAACAATAAGCTGTGAATCACAAAAAACTATTACCTCATCTGCTTCTGCTGCTGCCGCCAGCTTTAGCCCTGCAATTAAGGCTTCGTATTCCGCTTCATTGTTTGAGGCTTTGAACCCCAAACGGATGGACTGTTCTATTATTTCTCCATCTGGAGATATCAGTAGTACCCCTGCCCCTGCTCCTTGCCGGTTTGAACTTCCATCGACAAACAGTCTGAAGGAGTCCCCGATGTAGATGCTACAGGGTCTGAGTTTTTCCTTCCTTTGTTCTTTTGCCTTAGGCTGGGATTCTCCTTGCTTGTTGGGACAACGTTCATCTTGGCTCAACGGAGCCTGATGTTCGATGGATTCAGGCGTGAATTCTGCCACGAAGTCGGCCAAACTTGGCCCTTAATTGCTGTTCTAGGCCTGAACTCCGGTCATACTGGCCCAAGGCAACTGCCCATCTTGCTATTTTTCCTGTTAAGTCTCCTTGTTGCAATAAGGACTTCAGTGGGTGCTCTGTTAGCACCACAATCTTGTGCGCCTGAAAGTAATGGTTCAACTTCTTTGAGGCCATTACTAAGGCCAGCATTAATTTCTCTAGTGGTAGATACCTTGTTTCTGCGTCGGCCAAGGTTTACTTACATAATAAACAACTTCTGTTCTCCTTTTCTTCTCGGATTAGCACTGCACTTACTGCGTGTTCTGACACAGCTAAGTACAAAAACAGCTCTTCCCCAGGTTCAGGTGTTGAGAGGACTGGAGCCGTGGTCAGATATTTCTTTAGGTCGCCAAAGCGGCCTCACATTCCTCAGTCCATAGGAAGTCCGTGGTCTTTTTCACCAAGTTGAAGAAAGGTTTACATTTGTCTGAGCTTCGGTTTATGAACTGTTTAGGGCTGCGGCCCTTCCAGTAAGCATTTGTACCTGTTTTGCCGATGTTGGGCTCTGTAGATCTACGATGATCTGATCTGGGCTGGCCTCTATGCCCCTTTTTGTTACCAGGTACCCTAGAAATTTACCAGATCCAACTCCAAACGCGCACTTTGATGCGTTGAGTCGGAGCCGATATGTTTTGAGGATTTCAAATACCTCTTTTAGGTCGGCAAGATGACCCTTAGGCTCCTTGGTCTTCACGACCATGTCATCGATGTAAACTTCTACTGTTTGGCCAATCAAGTGTCTGAACATCTTGGTTACCAACCTTTGGTAAGTTGCTCCTGCGTTTTTCCGCCCAAAGGGCATTACTCTATAACAGTACAGGCCTTTTGGGGTGATGAACGCTGTTTTCTCCTCATTTGGGGGGTACATGGCTATCTGGTGGTACCCCCTATAAGCGTCCAGGAAGCTCATCCTTCCATGTCTAGATGTGGCATCTACCAATTGGTCAATCTTGGGTAAAGGAAAGCTGTCTTTGGGACAGGCTTTATTCAGGCTTGTAAAATCTACCGACCCTCCATTTACCGTTTTTCTTCTTTACCACCACAGTGTTCGATAGCCATGTCGGATAATTGACTTCTCTAATGGCCTTGGCTTCCAGTAGTCTGTCTACTTCTTCCTCCACTGCTTCGACGTGCATCAACGTCGGTCTTCTAGCTCGTTGTATTACAGGTTTGGCCGACCTGTCGACGTTCAGTCTGTGACATGTGACCTCGGGGTCAATGCCAGGCATTTCATAAGGTGTCCAGGCGAACACCTCTATGTTTGTTCTAAAAAAGCTTCCAGTTCTCTTTCTTCTTCTTCGGCTAAGCCTGAGCCGAGAAGAAAGAAGCGCTCTTCATCGCCCTCCTGGACGAGGATTTTCTTTAGTGTTTCCTCACTCTTCTCGGCCGGCTCCTTGCCGACATCATCTAGGACCTCCATGTCCTCATCTTCAATCTCTGTCTTCCTTGGTTCTTGTATGTTGCAGGTTGTTTTCATTGCTGCCATGGAGCAATTTTTTGCCTGCAGTTGATCTCCTCTGATCTCTTCAATCCCATGTTCTGTTGGGAACCGCAATAGTTGATACAACGTTGAGGGAACTGCCCCCATTGCATGCAACCATGGCCTTCCCAAGATGATGTTGTATGGTGAAGGTGTGTCAATCACGATGAACTCTGTCCTGATCTTCTTAGTGTAGGCTTGTACTTCCAAGTTTGTAGCGCCCAATGGCCATATTGGTGTTCCATTGAAGCCGACCATCGGGCCATTCGATTGCTCCATGTCGTCTGGGTGAAGGCCTAGCTCCTTGTAACATCTAACATGCATGATGTCACAAGAGCTGTCTTGATCTATCAGGATGCGTTTCACTTGGCATTCCCCAACCTGGAGGGATACTACCAAGGCATCATTATGTGGATGCTGGACCATCTCCAGGTCGGCTTCAGTAAAAGCTATCATCGGTCCTTGGCACTCCTCTGGCCGATGTCTTTTTTCCCCGACTTGGTAGACATGCGGTAGATGCCTTACCCTCTGGGTCTCTCCTCTGACTTCGTTTTCGTTGACCCTCAAGTGGATCACATTAACCACCCGTGGTCCCCCTGCCTGTGGTTGTTGTGCTGGGGGAGGCGAGGCTGCTGGTGCTTGAGGCAATCTTGCTTGTTCCTCTCTTGTTCTGGCCTCATCGATAAGGTCCCTCAGATGGCCTTGTCTCACTAAGTCCTCCAAGTGTGCTCTTAGGGCTCTGCAACCCTGAGTTGGGTGCCCCTCTTCATTGTGGTAGGCACAACGCCTACCAACGTTCCTTCCCATGTATTCTCCTGGGGCCTTTGTCGGTGCCCTGAAATAGGGCTGATTTCGAATTTGATCTAGGACTTTGTGGATGAGAATTCGGAATACAGTCGTTACTGCCTGCTTACCCCTCAATTTCGTCTCCGTTTTGCTAAATCCGTTGTTACCTCGGTCTCGCTTCGGCGAGCCGTTCCCTTTTTCCTGCTTTACCTCCTTATTCCCCGATGTATCTTCCTCGGCTCTGGCATATTTCTCGATTCTTGCCATGAGCTCTTCCATGCTTTTTGGCAATGTCTTTGCCAAAGATTTCCGTAGTAAACAGTCATCTTTCAGGCCGTTCTTGAAAGATACGACCGCCACTTCTTGGTTGCATTCGGGTATTCGATTGAACACCTCGTAGTATCTTTTTGCATAGGCCCTAAGGCCTTCATCCTTGCTGATCTTAGAGCCATCAATGCGTCCACCCTTAATGGCTGCAATTTGTTTGTCACGAACCTGGCCACAAATATCTCGGCCAGGCCTTCCCAAGTCTTCACGCTTCCCTTTGGTAGTTTGTGGAACCAATCTGATGCAATCTCCCCAAAGGACGAGGGGAACACTTTGCAGAGCAACGGCTCGTTTCCACTGTATAATGCCATTGAATTCAAGAATAATCCGACGTGGAAGTTAGGGTCTGACTTACCATCGTATATTTGAAACCTCGGCATACTGAATCTCTTTGGTGCCTCAAATTTGTCCAGTTCTACCGAGAATGGTGTCCTCGACTTGTCGGGTGAGGTAACCTCGGCTTCAGCATTCTGTTCCTTCCTCTTGAGGTAATTTCTCAAGTCTTCTTTACTCCTCCCCGGAGCTCGGCTATCTTTTGACTTCAGTCTTTTTGGCACACTACTTTCGGCCTCGTGGTGGGCCCGTTTTGATCTTTCTCCATGGGTTGTGTCAAAGCAGACCGCCTGCCTTTGGACATGCCGATGTTCTCTAGGCTCTGGGTCCTTCGTGTGATATGTCCTTTGGGACTTCTCTTGTCTCGGTTCCTCTCGTCCGACTTCCGTGGAGGGCAAATGAGAGTGCCTTCCGCTCCTGGTGTGCTGATGTGCTTCGGGAATTATTTTCCTTTCTCCCTTCTGGGTATTAATTGCTGGGATCGGCGTGTCCTGCAGTGGGTACGGCGGCTGCATGACATTGTTTTGCATCATGAAGTTGACGACCGACTGTAGGTCTGCCAACTTCTCTGCCAAATCTTTTACTTCCTCATCCCTCCGTAGGCACCTATCCCTCCATACCTGAAGGTTATCTTCGTTATAGTACCTGCTTTGGTTTGTCTTTTTGAAGTGTCGCCCTCCTGGCCGACGTCCTTTCCTCTGTGCCCCTGGTCACGGGCTTTTTCGTTGTGGTTGTCTCCTTCAATGTCAAGGTCGATAGGTCTGCCACTCCCTGCGGGAGCGTCGTCCCCAACCTTTTCTTTTTGTGCGTTACTAGCCATCTATTCGTCTTCACTTCCCACAGACGGCGCCAAATTGTGTGAGTGGTTTTCCGATCACACTGCCCACCTTAGTAATTCAGCTGTAGAACACAGGCAGAATAGATGGCACCCTGCTGTCCTGCACAGAAAGAAAAGGCTCCGGCAGTGGTTCTTCCACCCGGGGGCACTCCGACGATCAAGTCAGTATATCTCTCAAAGATAAATCAAGTACTCAACTCACTAGCTTGAGTCTATGAAAACATACCTTAGACCCATTGGGGTGCCTCTCTTTTATAGTTAATACAATCCTAGTCCTACTAGAAGCCTGACTTCTATGGACTCCAATTCTGTACTTACTTTGGACTCCTCAAGAGATAAGGATAGACTCCCTAAAAGTGTTATCCTTATCCATTCTGAAGTCTTTCTTCATCCTAGGACTCTTGTCCTTTATCTATTTATCTCGGATTCCGATGTCTTCGGAGGTAACCTCGGCCTTGCTGAGATAACCTCGGCCTAACTACCACGACACGTGGCACCTCGGCTGACACGTCAGCGTCACCTTGCCACGTGTTGGTACTCATAAAATATATCCCCACAGCTGCTATGCCAGCAGCGCAGCAATGATTGTTGTGTAATAAAATGGATTTATTTTAATAATTCGAATCGTTTATATTTTAGAATATATTAAAAAAAATATGATTATAAAAAATTAAGTTAATTGGATATTGTTTACTTATTCATCCACTTATATCTGTATTTATTTTAATATTTTAAATCACAATTATTTTTTATTTTTATAGATATAAATGTGAGCAAATGAATGGGTAAACTATATCCGATTAACTGGATTTTTTGCAAACATATTCTACTTAATGTATTCTAAAATGTGAACGGTTCAGATTATCAAAATAGGTCCCGAAATGGACCCATTTCGCCGCACAACAGGCGCTGCTACACAGCCCGCACAACAACATCTTCAATTGCGTGAAGTATTCACAATTAAAAAGATAGCAACATCTAAACCATTTAGACGATCTCCAACCCTGAACCAAATCTGGCATCAAATTTAAAATTTGGTGAAAAAAACACTTTTTCTTGCTCCAATAGTTTCACCAAATTGATATCAAATCGAGATTTCACCAAACGTTTCACCAAAATGAGGACAGGCTCCGCATTTCATCAAAACACTGTGCATGACCGTTGGAGGAGACCAACCGGTCGACCACCAAAAGGTTCAAATAGTTCCAAAAAAAAGGTCAAACAGTTGAAAAAAAAAAAAAAATTGGCTTAACCGGTCGACCACCCGGTTATCCCGGCACAGATTTGATGAAAATTTCATGAAAATCAACCGTTGGAGCACTCGGTATCAGATTGAGGAAAAAGTCATTTTTTTACTCAGATTTGATGAAAACTTTGGTTCAGGGTTGGAGATGCTCTTACGAATATATGATTTAAATAAGTGTATTTTTTTTTTTTTTATAAAAAAATGTGTAAAAAAATAGAAAGATAATGTGACTAAAAGATAAAAAGATAAAAAATGTGTTTATATAACATACCCCAAACAAACTCTTTAACACAAGCTAACACTTTCATTGGAGTATTTTTTTTTGCTCTTTAACAAACAAACTCAACTAACTTGTTACACAAAAAGAAACATAAATGCACCACCATAGATGCTATAAGAGTATCTCCAATGTAGATCATGTTAGCATTATGTGTGTTAATTGGTAAAAATAGTAAAAATGGAGTTTAATTTTGTGTTAAGGTTTGTTTAATTTTGTTAGTGAAAATACTAAAAGAATTATATTTTATTAATAATAAAACAAAGAAAATGAGATACAAATAGATCAGACTGAAACACGGATATCTCGTTTTCTTTAAGGAAATCAAGCCCACTGCGGTAAAAAGAACCCAAATACCGATGTAACAGTCACTAAGTTATGACTTGTCTCCTCCAGGATACAACTGTTGGAATTATGATTTTTTATAGACTTATTTTAGCCCAAATTTGAGTGGGTCTCACACATCTTTTGGGGTGGGTCCAAAGAGGTGATGTGTTCCTTACCGCATGACGAGTCACACAGTGCAAATGGTTCGTCAAAACCATTTATGAGTGAATGGAAAGTTGACGTCGTTTTCGGATTCGTGGAATGGACAATTATGTGGGTTTCCTTGAAATGATAGTCCCACATTGAAAACTTAAGAGAACTTATGTGTGTATATAAGTTCTAGGTGGCAATACTTGGGTTGGCCAAGTTTGTAGAAGAGAAGAGTTATGGACAAAATGGGCATTGGCTCAAACCATCACAAGCGCGTCGCCATTCGGCCGAGCCAGGCGCAAGTGTGGGTCGGGTCTGTCTTAATATTAATTTTTTTCAAAAAATTCTTACGGGAAAATTATTTTTATATAAACAAAATTAATTCAAATTTTGCGCTAAATTTAAATTTAAATTTTCTGTCCAAACAGTGCAGGTTCAAACAGCTTTTCAACCTGTTGCACTGGACAGATTCAGTTTCTTCCCAAACAAATTCAAAACTATTTTCAAACAGTTTTATGTAGCTATTCAATTCAAAATCAGATCTGTTCATTTCGAAAAAATACCAATTCTGAAAAGACACCTAATTGCCTATAAAAACAGATCCTCTTCCAACAAATTTTTAATTCCGAAAATTCTCTTCTTCTCTTCTTTGTGCTCTCTTGCATAGATATATTCTTCATATTATTGTTAGGAAAATTTTGAGACTATAAAACATAGAGGTCTAAGTTCGCCATATAGATTGTTTGTAGTGCTACTACAATCTGTGTAGATCATTGTATCCTAGGAAATAGATGCCATTTATTTGTAAGCATTAAAGCGAGGCGAATCTGTCTTAAGGACATAGTGTCACACACTTGACTTAATCTTTTTTGTACTTATTCATTTCGATAAATAAATTTTGTAAGTAATTTATTTTTATTTGTTTGATTTGGTTTCAAGTTATTTATTTTACACAGAAGATTGTTCCAACAACAACAGCCCGACCACTTGTTGTATGGTTCAAGCCAACTCTGCACAATATGGTAAACCCAAAACTCCACCAAGAAAAACACCCTTATTTGGCTAGTAATCTCTCAAATGTAAAATTATGGTTTGTGTGTGTTGGGTATACCTCCTTATTGGAGTGTGGGACCCAATTGGTTTTGGAAAAAGAGTTTTAATTTGGCTTGGTTTAGGTATAATATATTTTTATATATTATATTTGTGGAGGCCCAATTCAATTTGGATACAATTAGGGTTTGATTACAAAACCGTAGATTAACAATATATATATGATTTATGTTTTCGGCCCTGTGGGTGAAAAAAAAGCAGCAATAGCAGTTTGGTGCCCATTAATCAACTTGGTGTTGTTTTGTTATTCTTGATTTGACTTTGGTCAATCAAGAATTGGTGCTTTGATTTGTAAAGAAGTTTGGTTCAATTTTCGGTTCTGATTTGGTTCGTTATTTTGGGTCTTCTACAACTCTGGTTCTGAAGATTTTGGTTCATCTATTTGGTGAGGTTTTTCCTCTTGTTTATTTGTGATTATTTAGAATTCACCTAAGGGTGGTTTTGTGAAACCATTAGTGTCTCGTTTGTAATCGTTTGGAACTTATTTGGTTGATAGTGGAATCGGATTTCGATCCCATGGACGTACCTCACATTGAGGGAACCACGTAAAAATTCTTGTGTTGCCTTTGATTTAATTTTTCCGCATTAGTTTTTATTCCCATTGATTGATTTACTTGTGGGGAATCATATATTTTCCCTAACAGTGTGGAAAAGAGTTGATGAGAGAAACAATTTACAGGCCACTAGGACCTTACAAATTACACAAAAAAATAATGACCATTAAACTAAAGAAAGGAAGAGTCTACAAATATTAACTCACCACCGAGCCCATGACCTTCCAATTAATCTCTATTCATGAACAAGACAAAAGGTCACCAAAAAAAATGAATCTCCATTCATCAAACAAAACAAGATTCATGAACAAGACAAGAGGTCAAAATATATATATAAATAAATAAAAGATATTAAAATGGTCCAACAATCCCCCACTCATTTTAATATCAACAAGGACAAGAGAGATTACCAAACAAAGATAAACCAATATGCATCATGAAGGTGTGCTCTGCATTCAACCTTCATTAGTAAAATAGCAACCTCTACTCCAGAGTCAGTAATGGTCTCAGACTTGAATTATAACTACTTAGGGGAAATAAAGTATTATTGCCCACACATAATAATCCAGGTATTGACATGAGCTTTTAATAGCCAGCACATTATGTCCTTGTGCCTATCCCAGTTTTCATGAGCATATTTGAGAATAAGTCTTGTTCTTATAGAAGGTGGCCCCACTTCCATGCTCACATAGGTGAAATCTGTCAAAGATGTTCCTGTAATCTACACATCTCACTCAACAAAAACTACAGAATTTCATTAAGAGTATAAAAACTCAATCCTCCAATATTACAGGACAAATGCACTTACATCATAGGGATGGACAACGACATATTAAGGAGTGCATTTTTTACAACCACCATATGATTCGTTCTTTCCATTGAACCTAGTTATAGGATCTCTGGTCCCCAGGTTGGGTGTCCTCATACATGGTTTATGATTTTATAAGTTTCAAACCCATCCCCCTCGATGTATTCCAGACCATATCTCTCACTAAGGCCTTGGTTAACGGATTCGCAAGATTATCACAAGATTTTACATAATTCACAATTATGATGTCATTACTCAAATAGGATCTCACATTATTGTGTTTCCTTCAAATATGTCTAGATTTACCATTATAAAAATGGTTATTCACTCTACTAATAACAGCAGTGCTATCACAACGAATTAACACATGAGGAATTGATTTTCCCCAAAAAGGGATTTCATGTAATAAATCTCTCAACCAACTCGCTGCCTTACATGCTGAAGCTAACGCTATAAGCTCAACTTCCATTGTAGAATTAGAAATTATAGTCTATTTTTTAGATTTCCAACATATAGCACCATCACCTAAGGTACAAATAAAACCCGAGGTACAGAAAAAATCACTTGACAAAGTGTTCAAATCGGCATCACTATATCCCTCAACTACCGTAGGATACTTGTTATAAAACAAACCATAATTTTTGGTACTAGATAAATATCTCATAATTATTTCCATTACTAGCCAATGATCTCGACTTGGCCTGCTAGTAAATCTGTTAAGTACTCCATCAGCATATGCAATATCAGATCTAGTACAGTCAGTAGCATATCGTAAACTACTAATCATGCTAGCATATTCCTTTTGATTAATCACTTTTTTTCATTTGTTACAACAAATAAATGTATATTTGTATCAAAAGGAGTAGCAACATGTTTACAGTTTAAAAAATTATATTTCTTTAAAAAAATTTCAACATAATGCGATTGATTAAGAAAAATACCATTATTAGTCTTGGTAATTTTAATTCCTAAAATAAAATTGGCTTCACCAAGATCTTTCATATCAAAGTAGCTATTAAGTATATTTTTAGTCTCATTCATAATATGCAAATTAGGACCAAAGATAAGTAGATCATCTACATATAAGCTAATAATCACATGTGCATTCTCACAAGTTTTATAATATATGCATTTATCACATTCATTAGTCTTATAGCCATTCTTAAGCATGCAGGAATCAAATTTCTCATGTCACTATTTAGGTGCTTGTTTTAAACTATAAAGGGATTTAGTTAGCTTACACACCTTACTTTCTTGGCTAGGCTCCATAAAGCCCTCGGGTTGGTCCGTGTAAATCTCCTCATCTGGATCTCCATTTAAAAATGTTGTTTTCACATCCATTTGATGAATTTTTAAATCATGAATTACAGGCACTACTATCAACAGTCTAATGAATGTAACTCTAGTAATCAAAAAAAAATATCAAAGAAATCAAGATTAACTTGTTGCTTAAAACCTTTAGCGACAAGCCTCACTTTATATTTATCTATATTTTCATTCAGTTTAAATTTTTTATGAAGGACCCATTTACACCGAATAGTTTTACAACTTGGAGGTAAATCCACTAGCTTCCATATTTTATTTGAAAGTAGTGAATCTATCTCATCATTTACAACCTCTCTTCAGAAAATAGCATCAGGTAATAATAAAGCTTTTTGCACCGTAAGAAGAGTTTCTTTCACATTGTAAAGTTAATAGTCAAGGCTAAAATATTTTCCAACTCTAGCTCATTTACTCCTCCTTAATTAGATTTGAGAATTTTCTTATTCTTGAAAAACTTAAAATGGAGTAGAAGAGTTAGGCATGAATAAAATATTTTCAGAAATTATTTGACCCTTACTATTTTTAAATTTGAAAGAAAATTTATTTTCATGAAAAATAGCATCACCTAATTCAAAAATAATATTATTTTTCATATCAAAAAATCTATAAACTGTACTATGCAACGCATACCCAAAAAAAACATAAGTGGTAGTTCGTTCACCCAATTTAGGTCGTTTATGATCTGCAAGCTTCACAAAAGCTAAACAATCACAAACCCTCAAATAACCTAGATTTGGTTTATGCCCCCGCCACAACTCATAAGGTACAATTTTAGTTTTTTTGTGTGGTACTCTATTTATCACATGGCAAGCTGTCAAAATAGCCTTGCCCCAAAGATTTGAGTTGAATCAATAAGCATAGCATTCGTCAAGTCAATTAACATTCTATTTTTTCTTTCAGCTACGACATTAGATGAATGTGAATATGGTGGAGTAGTCTCATGAATAATTCCCAATGACTGAACAAAAGAGTTGAATCCAAGAGATTCATACTCCCGATCTCTATCGCTTCTAATTCTCTTAATCTTTTTACCGAATTGATTTTTCACTTCAAGAATGAATTCTTTAAATTTCTCAAAAGCATCACTTTTATTTTTTAATAAATATATGTTTGTATATTTTAAAAAATCATCAATAAAAGTGATAAAATATCGGTTACCACCACGAGTTAAAATTCCTTCAAACTCACACAAATCAGTATGAAATAATTCTAGCAATTTGGTATTTTTCTCAACACTTTTATAAGGCCTCTTAGTAATTTTGTTTTACTGCAAACTTCACATTTCTCAAATTTTTTTATCACTTTAGGAATTAATCATAAACTACTCATGATTCCTACATATTTACTGTTAATATGACACAAGCGAGCATGCCAAAAATTAATAGAAGACAAAGTGTAAGTAGTGTCATAATAATAATAATATTAATCAGCAAGGCAATTTAAGAGATAAAAACGACATTTATACTCATCTGTATTGTAGGAAGCCACTTTTGCTTCATATGCCTCGTAGGTTTCATCATTCATCTCTTCGGTTGAGATTTTGTTTGGGTTCTTTTTGGTAAGAACATAAGCAACTTTCAAAAAGCTGAGGTAAAAAAAAAAAATTTCATTCCACCTCTTAAAATAAACTCCCTTGAACTTGAAAGGCTTGTTGAAATCTCCAATTCCATCATTGGTTTTTTCTAGTACTTGTTCCATGTTTGATCTCCTTAAAATTGTTAGTGAAAATACCAGAAGAATTATATTTTATTGATAAATAATGCAAAGAAAATGAGATATAAATAGATCAGGTTGAGATATGGATATCTCATTTTCTTTAAGGAGATCAAGCTTACTGCAATAAGAAGAACCCAAATACCAATGCAACAGTCACTAAATTATGACTTGTCTCCTCCAGGATACAACAGTCCGATCACTTGTCGTATGGTTCAGGCCAACTCTGCACAAGATGGTGAACCCAAAGCTCCATCAAAAAAATACCATTCTTTGGCTAGTAATCTCTCAAATGTAAAATTATAGTTGGTGTAGCAAAGAATTGATGAGAGGAACAATTTATAGGTCACTAGGACCTTACAAATTATACAAAAAAATAATGACCATTAAACTAGAGAAAATGGAGAGTCTCCAAATATTAACTCACCACCAAGTCCATGACCTTATAATTAATCTTCATTCATGAACAAAACAAAAGATTATCAAAAAAATTGAATCTCCATTCACCAAACAAAATAAAATTCATGAATAAAACAAAAGATCAAAATAAATAAATAAAAGATATTAAAATGATCCAACAAATTTAATAAATATGTGAATATTATAATAGAAATGTTAAAATATATGTTAATATATTTTGTGTATAGTTCCTCTTATCCCCTTTCTCTTTCGTTCTTTCTCACTTCCGTTCCCTCTTGCTCTCTCCTCTTTGTTATTTTATTCTTCACAATTAAAAAAAAGTAAAAAATATATATATAAATGAAATTTAAGTTTTTCTTTTCTTTTTTCTTCTCTATTTTTCCTAACTTATTAGAAATTTAAGTTTTTTTTTTTTTTCTTCTCTATTTTTTCTAACTTATTTTTTTTTTTTTTAAATCCCCATTTAAATTCATAATACAGATACAGGCTTAGACTAATCAATGAGGTGTCATTTGGGATGAAGAGCTTCTTATGAGACCTCCCAGTCTGGATAAGATTTTCTCTAGGAGCTATTGGTGGACATGGCCGGGCCTACACTATACAATAATACTTAAAGGTTGTGTTTATATTAATAATTTTATTAAATTAGTGTGGTATTCATTATTTAATTAGATTAGTAGAATAAATTATTTTTTTATTTATTGTTTGATTTACATTAGATAATAAAATATATGAATATAAGATTACAATTATATTTATCTTCTTTTTCAATCTTACCCTCCATAAATATTTATTCACAATCTCTACTTTATCAAAATTTCTTCATAAACGTGGTTTTGAAAAAAATTATAAATAAATAAATAAAAATAAAATAAAAATACAAAGTACAGAGGCCATGTTTGGTTTGTTTTTTAATTTTTTTTTAAATATAAACTAATTTGACAAAGTAAATATCAAAAAATATTTTTTAATTTTTAAAAATTATTTTTAGCCTTCTGAAATATAAAATTATATAAAAATAATAAGTGCTTTAATTTTTAGTCAAGGGTAAAAGAATCTTTTTATTTTATTTTCTAACTCAGGATATATAATCTCACCTCTATTCCATTACTAATAATCTTACACATTTGTTGGATTAATTATCTATTGGATTAATAGTCCTGAAACAAAATTTCAAAACAAATACAGAATTATTGAATCCACAAATTAATAATTTCAATCCCATACTCTAATCCCTACAATCAAAAATAATTTTTCAAATTCGATCTGATCAGAAATCGGGCCTATGGTATATTGCCAAACCCATCCCAAAAAAGCTCCGTTTGGTGGAGCTTTCAAAATATGGTTCCACACTCACTTTTGAGTGTGGTGTTTATTTGCGTTTTCAAAAATTAATTCCACATTCACTTTTGAAAACTCTTTCCAAGGCGGAAAAATTTGGACTAACCGATCGTCCCATCGGTCGTCTGGCCAGTTGACCGGAATAGTGTTCAGTTTTTTTTTTTTTTTTTGCACCTATTATGTTTATATTACAAAAAAAAAAATATTTGTGAAATTTTTTTAAAATTTTTTATGAACTTTGAATAAAATTTTGGATTGTATGTTTGGTTATGAGTTATAATTTTTGTATCAAATATCATATGTCACATCACTCAATTCAAACTCAATTTAAAACTCTTTTCAAAACTTATAACCAAACAAATTTTCCACACTCAAATCATAATTTCAAAACTCACAAACTCAAAATACAATTCTATTATCAAATCATAATTCTAAAACTCTACCAAACACTATCTAAAAATCTCAAGCTTGTCCACATCCCATGAATATAATATAATATAATATTTTTATTCTATTATCAAATTAATATATATAGTTACTTTAATTTAATGGTATGGGTGCCTCTTTAACCTGTTCAAAGTTGGTAGTTAAAATTTTCTAATCAATTCTTTGTCTTCTTTTTTTTTTTGGTACTTCGGAAAGGATAATCAATTCTTTCATATGACTAGTGATCTACGCCTATAATTTATGTTTATAAAAAAAAAAAAAAAATTAAAGTTAAATAATATAAAACATATACGTGTTATGATTTATGGATGGATTGGGCCTGAGCTGGGCTTGAAACACTCTTCTGAAGCCCACCCACATAATAATAAAGCCTAAAAAGTCTGCCCTTCCCAAATTTTTGGGCATGCATTCTATCTTAAGCCGACAAATCATAAGTAGGTTTGGGGTGATTCTATTTGCACCCAAAAAATTATTTAGTATGCCCCATTTCTTATTATTTTTTATTTAATTATTTAATTTTATAATTTATTCTTCATACACTCTATATTCTTTTTTAAATTACGCTTTAATATAAAATAATAATTTATGGTACACCCAAATAATAAATAAATCAATTAAAAAAAAAAAAAACTTTCTCTTTTTCCTCTCTCCTCAATGCTGGGTATCTCTCTTCCCCATCTCCTCTCTCTTTATATGTATATGTCATATATGGATCTTGGTTAGGTCTCATGAACTTTGTTGAGTAAGGTTTGTTTTTCATCAAGAACTGTGCACTCTCTCTCAATAGTTGGAAATTTTTTTCTCTCTATGTTTTTTTTTTCTTTTTTTTTTTTAATGATGATTCTAATAGTTTCATGGGTTCTAGAATGATGTTTTGTGAAGTGGGTTTTATATTGAGAGATTGACACAATTTATTCTTTTCTAAAAATCTCATCACAAAGATTCAAAGAATGATTGACAAGGTTGTTTTACTCCAAAACTTCACTACCTCCTCCTCTTAGACTTTCGTGCAAGATCTAGGGTTCCTTTTTTGTTTGATGATAGTGGTAAATTTTAGTGGAATAGATTAGAGTTTTGATAAAAGGAAGAAGATAAAGTGAAAATAATTAAATTTTGGAGAAGAAGATGAAGAGATTTAATATGAAAAATATGTATAAATAATTAGGATTTATCATGAAAAAATAAATAAAATTTAATGTGAATTGTACTTATTATTAAATTTATATTAAAATATAATATTAATTAAAATTTTAAAATTTTTATTGGGCTTACTAAATTATTATTTGGGTGGAGATAGAATTCCCCGTAGGTTTGGACAGGCTTAATGGGTCATCAGGCCCAAGCCGACGACCAGTTGGGGTATAAGCTTTTTGGAGAAAGCCTATAGTTTGTTTTTCAGAAACTATTTTCTAAATTTTTTTGAAAAATATAAAAACTAATTCAATGAAAAAAATAATAAAATCAAAATCACTCATCATTTTTAAAAATTTCAAAATATTTTTGTGTTTATTTTTGTCAAAATAAATTCTATATTTTCTGAAAAAATTCAAACAACTGATTCTGAAATTAAAACCAAACAACGCTAATGATAAAATTCATGTTGTTAAAGACATGTTTGACAGAGAAAACATGGTTCAAACTTTTGGGTTGTGTTTGATTGCTTGAATCTTTATACCAAAAAGAAAAATCCACCAATGGAAAAACAAAACAGCTCAGTTTAGAAGACATTTGACGTCATGTTTTGATTCAAAGATTAGGAACATATGACGATAAATTAAATTTTTTTTATTTTTTATTTTTTTCGAACAAGACGTAAGTGTTAAAAATCATAATAAAAAATAAAAAGTGGGTGGACGGTGCTCTCCTGTGAGGATTCGTGACTTTTAGTTTCAGAATTTGTTAATTTTTTTTAATAAATTAAAAGTTATTTTGACAAAAATAAACATAAAAAATATGTTTTAATAATTTTTAAAATTATTTTCACCCCAAAATATAAAATCACAGAAAAATAAAAAGCGTTTTTATTTATTTTTTTTTTTTATCAAACTAGTTTTGTTTTTATTAAATATAAAAAATAAAAAAACTCAACCAAACAAAATAATTTTAAATTTATTTCTCATATCTAAGTATCTTCATAAAATTGCACTTTTAAAACATAATATAACAGCTTGGTTAACAATAAGGGTTATAGTTTTTCTTTCTGCCTCTCTGCTTCTTTGTCCTTCCCGGATGCCTCCGGTTGGTCCAAATGTAGGGGCTTGAAGTACCGACCACTTCGGGTCATATGGTCCACTTCTTCGGTGTACCAGGTGTCATCTGTTTGGTTCTGCCCCCAGTCCTCGTCAATGTGGGCAAGACGTAAGTCATCGTCTTCCCACCACATCCCATCAGCAACCGACAAACAGCTGTCTGGTTCCGCTATAGCTATTTCTGTGCTCACAATACATTCTGCGCCCTCAGGTGCCTTGGCTTTTCTAGCCCTGTTATCATTCTTGAGTTTCTCTTGTTCAAGTCGCTTCAATGCAGCCTCCTGTTCAGTGTCTACTGTACACAATCTGCCCAAGTCCCGAGCAAAATTCTTCGCACCGGTGCTCTCTGGCGATTCTTCCTGATTCTCGGCCGTCTCGGCCACTGCTGATGTTCCCGTCTCTGGCGGTCCCTGTTCTGATTGAGGCTCTTCAACAACATCTGGCTCGTCACTGAGCCACCCGGTGGTATCTGCTGATCCATTTAGGCCGAACCAATTGATGCTCACATCCCCCGGATCCTGCTCGATAAAGAACTGCAGATTGGTAATGTCCTCCTCTAACGCCACTAGGTCATCTAGCCCCTGACTGGGTCCATCCTCCTGGACCACACTGATTGGGTCCATCCTCCTGGACCACACTGATCTCTGCCCCAATTAGCAACTCTACCCTCGGCTTAGCCTGATCTATTGACACAATATAACCACACGAGCTGTATGCTTCCTCAGTAAAGCTCCCAGATCCCTCAGGTTCTGAATCAATATCCCTATTCTCCTTCAAGATAACCCTGGCTTTGTCTTCGACAGTCACCACTACTGGCTTGGGTTGGGTTAGGAAGGTGCTCATTATGCACAAGTCTATGCTTTCTGGGATGAACACCTTAGGCTTGGATAGGTGGGAGAGAGTGATGTATATGCTAGGGTCGTACTGGGCGGCCATGGTTTGAATCAGGTCTATCTGCCTAGGTGGAGGGGGGTTGTTGTTATGTGGTGGGAGAGGGTTGGTAGTGACGTTTGGTTTGTCGGGAGATGCAATCACCTTGTTGTCAATAAGATCCTGGATCTCATGACGCAGTCTGTAACAAAAGTCGGTGTCATGACCGTGCTGTTGGTGAAAGGCGCAATATTTGGCTGGGTTATGGGAAGAAGGAAGTTTTTCTGGTAATGGCCGCGGCTCCAAGGGCTTCAAATGCCCTTTCTTAATCAAGACTCCTAAGGCTTTAGACAAAGTCATATATAGCGGGGTGAAGACTCTCTGGCCCCGAGCTTGGTTTTTGGCAGGTTATGAGCTGGGTGTAGAGGTTCCTATAAACGACGTGGCTGTTTTTGGCGTAATGGTGACCATGTCGACGTCAGAAGTTCTTGTGGCTGCACTACTACTAGTAACTGCATTCGAACCGCGGGTAAACGCCCTCTTGAGCTGCTCTCTCTCGTGGTCAATCAGACCTTGCTTTATAGCATCTTCGATCTGTACCCCAATCTCGTGCAAATCAGCGAAGGTGGAGAGGGGTAAGACGATCATTTTCTGCATCAGCTTGGGTTGAAGGTTGGGGTACAGATCTTTCTCAAGCGGCCAAGTTGTCATCATAGAGGCCTTGGCCCTCCATCGAGTGACAAAGTCAGAAAAGCCCTCTTTCGGCTCTTGATATGCAACCATTCCTAGTTTGGAACAGTCTCTAAGGCTTCTGATATGCAACTAGGTCGAATGGTCAAATAGGGTGCCTCAGCATAATCGAGGTTTGTGTTCCCATCGTAGCAGAGCCCGTAACCGGTCAGCCTTATGGCACGCTTTTCCAAGCAAGCCTCTGGCAAACCTTTCAAGAATAGCAGATGGCAAACACTGTGACTTCAACACACCAATGCAAATGCAATGCAAAGAAACACATAAGTGTAGACAAAACAACACATCATGATGTTCGAGTCAAGTTCTCTAAATCCCCAGCAAAGTCACCAAAAACTGTAGACAGCCCGAACTTCCTCCGCGCGCCCCCTTTTCAGAGAGGGCGCGGATTTAGATTCATAGCTACTACAGTTCGGACTCTTGTCACGGTTCTGAATCTAATCTCACAGAATGCAATGTAAGACTAATAAATCACCAAAGAGTCCAAATCCGGCAATTGGTTTTGAAAAATCAATTTTGAATCAAAAAGCGCC
>JAPPVO010004085.1:0-29115 GCA_030407325.1 Camellia japonica | reverse complement strand
TGGCGACAAACCGTTTAGTCGCCAAAGGTAAAATTCCCAAAAACGAAATTGAGTATTGGCGACGATTCCTTTAGTCGCTGAAGACCATAGAATTGGCGACTAACTGTTTTTTAGTCGCCAAAGGAATCTGCGACCATATATTGGCGACAAAATGGGCGACGAAGATTTTTAGTCGGGAAAAGCCGAATTTCAGCATTTGGCGACTAAAAACAGGACCTTTGGCGACTAAAAAATTTAGTCGCCAAAGGTGTTTTTTCTTGTAGTGAATACGGCGATACGCCAAAATCGGAAAAAGTAGAATACGGGTACGGCGAAAATACATTCGTAAAAAAAATTATTTTTTATATTTTAATAATGTAATATGCATGAAAATAAAACCAATAACAATTAATAAAAAAAGCGAATGATTCCTATTACTAACATTAAAGTTTCTAAAATTAAAAATTTGGTAAGAAATGCTTACATCAAACAGTGTAGGGAAACACACACACACACAAAAAGAGAGAGAAAGAGAGAGAGAGAGTAATGAATATTGACCATTGAAAAAGTATAAATATAAAATAAGAAAAAAATTGAAAAAAAAATGATATACTTGTATAGCGTATTAAAAATAAAAAAAAAAAAAATTAGAAAAAAAAATTTGGCTAATTATTTGGTGCATCCTTGCATATCCCTAACGTATCATGTTGTATCCCTCAAGTGTCTTTTACGTATCCATCTTGTATTTGAAATTTAAAAAAAAAAATTAAAAATTGAATATTTATTTGATGTATCCAATACTATCAAACGCATATCCATCCGATATATATCCGATACTCATATCACACATTTTTTGAAGTTCTTCATAGTTAAACATCTGGTGGGTGCCCATAGATGGCACCTTCTTCTCCTAGGACTTTGTGGTTTAGTCCAAGTCAGTTAACTATCATCCAATAAGGGATGAGTTTATACCTAGCTCGTCTCACAGTGGGTCTAAAAGCATAAGACAAAAATAAGTTTGGTACATGTGCTTTGTTTTTTACTGTACCTTGCTTAGGGCACTACCCTGATTTGTTGATGTATTGTTGATTGTACCTTACTTTACTATCAATAAATCTTTATTTTGCTAATCAAAAAACTTGTGCTTTATTTTTTATTTTTTAGTAAATTATCAGCAGATCCTAATAGTTGAACTTAATTTCTATTGAGTCTTATTAATTCGTCGCTAAATGCTGATCCAAACAAAATCATCGCTTAAAGTTGACAATTAGTGACACTTTTTGTGACGTTTTTCTAGATCTGTCGCTCAAAACTGACAATTAGTGACGTTTTCTGTGACATTTTTCTAAATATGTCGCTAAAAATTGACAATTAGCAACGTTTTTCTATGACAAATTTTTTCAAACTATTGCTAAAAATTAATAGTGACCCTTTTTTTTATTATAAAAATACCACAAATTATCACAGAACTTATTGAGTAATAAGTCTACCTATTGGAACATGCACATAATCGCCCTTAATTTTTTAAAAACACTTCTTTCAATAGAGTCTCATAGCCATGCCCTAGTGAGCTAATAATATGGAAGCAATATTTAGGTGCTTGTGAGGAAAATGTTGGGATACTATAATGTTTAAGAATTTTAAGGATCAAATTCATTCATCTTTAAAAATAAAAATTTTATTGCAAAAAATATTAAGAGATTATTTCATGTTGTCACTATAAGCCCATCTCGAAATGTGAAATAAAAGGACTTTTAACAATAAAATTATGAAAATGTCACTAAAGGGTATCCATTACTAAGTGTTCAATGTTATTGATAAAAATACAATAAAGGCGGAGGAAATATCATTTTGCTCCCCAAACTATCACACGTTTTTCACGTTGACCCCCATATTTCGATTTATTTCAATTTAGTACATGACTTTCTACAAATTGATCAATTAGACCACTGCCGTCACCTTCCATCTACAATTGGGCGGAATGTGCTAACGTGGCATTTAAAATTTCATTTTACCCCCTAAACTATACCTTAAAAATCAATTTACTCCCGAAATTAAAATTCAATTTGCCCTCTAACTATACTTTAAAAATTAATTTGCCCCCAACATCAGCACATTCCGTCCAATTGTGGACGGAAGGTGACGACAGAGGTCTAATTGATCAATTTGTGGTAAGTTCAGGTACTAAATTGAAATAAATCGAAATATGGGGATCAACGTGAAAAACACGTGATAGTTTGGGGGAGAAAATGATATTTCCTCATAAGGCACTTTTAGTAATTAAGATACTTTGTTCTTAAAAAGTGATTTTTCGCTAAATTTTTGTCACTAAAATTTTAATTAATTATAAATCCTAATAAAATAAAAATTCTCATAACTGTAAGTGTAAAAAAATTAGGACTACTTATTTTATTTTATTTTTTTATGGCGTTTGTTAAAAAAAAAGATGACAGTCTATTTTTAAAAACATATTTAGCATCTATTTTTTCATGTAATAAAATGAAAATATTACGATTATCGAATTGATCTAATTTTTTTCATGAATACTATATACAGAGGATCTTATAAAATGAATAATTTAAATCATTAAAACAAAATCCATAATAAACCCTATAAGCCTAAATAATTTATTCAAAAATTTAAACTTGAGAGATGTTTAATCCTTTTTTAATAATATTTTATATTATCGTGTTCTATCTGGGCATTATAATAGTTTAATGAATCCCACCACTTATATTATATATATATATATATATATATATCTATTTTCAATAAATTGAGATCATAAACAAAACATAGTTTAAAAAAAAAAAAAAAAAATTTAAAGTCATTGCACATCAGTGATTCCAAAGGCCAAAGAAAGAGGAACACACAAAAAGAAATAAAATTTGCCACGTTAAGTAGTGATAGAACCAAGAATTTAGATAAAAACGATTATTAATAAAAATCATTGTATGATCTATGAATTTAGATTCTCTATAGGACACACCGTGTAGTACATTTTGTAATGCATCAAAAACGCAAAGTAGCTCCCTCCGGCAACCACACCCCTAACCTGAACCCCGCCAAAGCCACCTCCTCTCTCCACCCTACCCCTACCCCACCAGCTTCGGCGAAAATCCTATCATGAAGACTGGCGAGATCGAGAGAGAAAAAGAGGAGGGTGGATTGGTAGGTGGCAGCGACTGCTGCTAGTAGTGGTGCGCCAGGTAACTAGAGAACTGATTATTGAATAGATTCGGGGTCTAAAGGTTCAAAAGAGAGCCAAGATCTAGCAAAATTTTGCCAGAGATATTGTTTTGCCCAATCTACACAATACACACAAACTAACACATCATAATATATCACACAAGACTAAATATTGTTCTAACAGACGAAGAACACCTTGAATCTACAAGAAACAAAGATTTCTCAAAAGAGAATTTGAATTATATTGAATAGAAGTTGATTTGCCCTATGTCATACATCCTTATATATAATAACCATACCCTAACGTTGTGTTTGGTTGGGAATTTGAGAAGAGATTTAGAAAAGAAAAGAGAAAAAGTGGTGAAATATGAATAAAATGGAAAAGGGGTCACTGCTGTGCTCAAGCACAGCAGTGACTGTGGTGCTCCCATTTGAGTTGTATTATGGCCTTATTTTTATAATCCAAACCGTTATTTTGTAGGGTTTATTGAGTACTTCATGCCTACCAAAAATCATATTAATCGGATATCAACAACTATATGATCGATAACCAAAAAAATAAATAATAAGTTTTTCTTTTGAGAAATAACATAAACAATATGCAATTCGATCATATAGTTATTGATATCCGATTAATATGAATTTTGGTAGACATGAAGTACTCAACAAACCCTATAATATGAACGGTTTGGATCATAATAAACCTCAAATGAAAGCACCATAGTCACTGCTGTGTTTTGAGCACAGCAGGGACCCCTGTTCCGAATAAAATATATCTACATTCATCTAGTTTCGCACACCTTTTCACTTTCCCTTCCTAAATCCCCTAACTAAACATAGCGTAATTATATAAGAAAATAAGGAATTAGGCTAATTCCTTGTTAGACACGAAAATAAATAGGAATTTACCACACAAAAAATAAATAAATAAATAATTAAATTGATTTAAGCCCAAATTTGAATATCAAGAAACAATAGAAGCGTACAAAAACAGACGACGCTAAAAACGGACTTCTCAAAATAAAGTTATTGATAAAATGAAACTTTCTTAAAACGGCAAAATCACTAATTTAAGGGCTTAAGCAAAGGAATTTGGCCAAAATCCATCACACATTATCCCCAAAATGGTGATGACTTTGATTTAAAATGCTATTTCTAATTAGAATACCACCAAATTTGAGATAATTCCAAATTGGTCATAAAAGTGTCACTATTACCCTCAATTTGACTTCTTCCTTACCCTTTGCTGATCCAATTGTTCAGAGAGTTCCTCATCTACTTGTTCTGCATCACAAACCCATCTCAAAAATTGGACAACTAGAATTAAGTACATAGGGAGAGAAGAAAACAACTTGGGGGTTGAAAACTTGGAAACACAAGCATATATCTTTTATGCCATATATGCTCTGATTTTAGATTTGGAAGGTTGGCTATTATCCCTAACAGAGTTCATGATTATTTCAATGGTTGTGTTTTGATTAGTGTTTTGGGGTTCTGGGTTTAAATTTGATTTTGCTTGTGTAATCGAGTTTGTGTCTGTTTATTGCAGTTACTGTGCAATGCATCTGGGATCAGATGCAGGAAGAACAGAAGGGAACTTTTGGGCCTAAACAATGGCTCAACAGAGGACAATAAATCAAAGAGAGCCAACCATGGAAACAACAACAGTAAATTGGGGTATTTGTTGAAGAGAAAGTTATTGACGCTTGGGAGAGAGGTGGTGTTGCAAAGATCGACGTTGACGGAGGAAGCTTGGAGAGGACGCCATAGTCGTCCTGGGTTTCATAAGACTGAAAAAAAAAAATAAAAAAAATTGCATAACAATGTCATTTTATAGTGTGCATTACAGAGAATGAACTACAGGAAATCTAACTCATGATGTAAATTCAATTCTTACATTGTCAGATCCACACTAAAAATAAATTTTAATTGCATATTGTTTTTCTTGATGCGTTTTTGAAAGTTAGTTGGTAGTTGGCACCGTAAGTTTTTTCTTACTTTTACCATTGGCAAAACTTTTCACAATATAAAACCTTCTCTCCTCCATCACAACTCCAAACCTCAACTTTGCTAGCTATGGACCACCTAAAAATAGTCAGAATCCTTTTTAGAGTAATTTTTCTCGAAGTAATCTTAAAGTGATATAGGGTTAAGGTTTATAAGTTAGAAGATGAAATAATTATTGCACCCTTAACTTTTATAGAATTAAATCCCAACTGTCCAAAAAACACTCTAAGACCACTTTTCAACTCTTCATCAAAGATTGAGAAATCCCAAAAACAATCAAGAATTTAAGAGAGCTCCAGGAATCTGACTTGACAAACAAGAACTTGACTGTACCATCCCAAGTGACTTGATTCTACTGAAAAATTTAACAACACTGTTTTACCTCTACAAAAGTCACTTGAGTGGGGCAACTCATCGGCCCATTGAAGCTTTGAAAGATGGAGGTAATCAATTTATGTGAAAACAACTTGAACAATGCTGCACGATTTTGGAAGCCTAAACAAAGTTGTCGGGTTTGGCTATGTTTTTCAATCTACTCTGTTTTTTGTTACTTGTTTATTTGTTTATTTGTTTATTTGTTTATTATTTCGATAATCCAAGGTATCAACTGCCTAGTTTAGCCTAATTGGCCCCGAGTTACCTCATATCAGGACAGCCGGGAACCTAAAATTAACACCTAGACAAACCTCTAGTGATCTTTTGAGAAACTTGAACTTGAGATATTGAATCTTATCCTCAGGTCTCTGTTTAAATCTATTTTCAACAACTAAACATGTTATTAGAAGTAATTATTTATCCAGATTGGGGATTGCAACCTGAATTCTTTATCCGGATTGGTACTTATTTACAAGTGAGACAAATAATTCTGTCCAAAAGTACTGAATTTTGTGCAGTTTGTTGGAAGATGATTTCTTGCCCTTTTCAACTAAAAAATGTTACATGGGTTGTGTGTGTTCATGGTACATTGACTACAGTTTGGACCCTGGCATTAGCTTGATTAACTCTATCCAAAGTTTGTGAACATCTGGAAAACCAATTTAACAGCAATGCCCTATATAATCAGAAAAATGCCCTCTTCTCTCTTTCTTTTTCTCTTTACTCTTGTCGCAATCTTCCTTGCACTGGACAATTGGCATGGAGGAGGGAGTCAAGGGTGGAGTTGGTAGTGGCAATGTTGAGTGACAAAGGGGTGGTTTGTTACTGAGGAGGATGAGAAGGGGTGGCCAACAGGAAAGGCAGTTAAGGCAAGGAAAACGAAGAGATGATAGAGGCCAAGAGGCAAAAGAGTAAAAATCACCACTTTTTTTTTTTTTTTTTGCGCAGTTATTTTTACCTTTTCATCCTTATTTTAATTCATTTTTAATTCTCCATGTATTTGATATTATTTAATTTTCCGTAAATAGAACATCATTATTCAAGATTTGCTATTGCTACTTTTGAGTGGGGTGTGCATTTGCGAATGCAATAATTCACAAAAAATAATCTTGCTTGTCTCAAGTGCAGTGGAGCTTAGAATAATCTTTTCACTTTGCTATTTTGTCCTAGTGTATAGATTGTATATATATATATATATATATATTAACAATTGTATCACAACATTTTAATATTTTATTGTTAAAATAAAGAACAACTATTTTAAAAATCATATTTATCGTTTATTTATTTATTTATATTTTTTTGAAGATATATGATAATAGTGTATGATTACCATGGATGGATAAAATAATAGCTCAAGCCCAAATCAAGTAAACATCGGCTCAGGAGAAAGGAAAGGCTCAAATGAGCATTTTAGGAGCCCATTAGGAACAACTAGTAGCAAGTTGGTGTGTGCCTGAAAGCATGAAGGGCAATCAAGCATAAAGATATCCTTCTAGAAGAGAAATCTACAAAATGAAAGAAGGATGTTGGATTAAGCTTCATCTAATGGCAGAAACACCTGATAGAAAATACAGGGACATAGGTCAGGCCTAATAGACAACAAGATCGTCCAATCAACTTGATCCAACAGATACAACTCTTGGCAAGTTAGCTATTAACATCTGACATAATTTGAGTCGTCTCTAAGATGATAATCCAACGATTAAGGATAAAAGCAACTTGGCCACTTGCCCGGTCAAGGTTAGGTAAAGGTAGAATCCTCGGATCTAACAACGATCAACGAACGAGATTCAAGTTAGGTAATTATAAAAGGCCAAGCAGGAGAAGCATAGAGGACAGATCAGAGGTAGCTCAAGAACTCTCTTTTAAATACAAATTATTATGGCCAAACAGTTCATTGACTTGATCATTGGAGGATCCTTTCGACCTATCCTAATCGGAACACTACAGGAAAAATGAGTATTAGCGGCGTTTCAAAAACGCCGCTAAAAGCCTGAAAAACGCTGCAAAATGTTACAGCGACGTTTAAATTTTTCGTCGTTGATACGGCCGTCGTAATAGCTTTGCAACGTTTACAAAACGTCGCTGAAACTATTAGACGGCGTTTTAAAAAATGCCGCAAAATCTTTGACATCCGTCTCAACTTCCGTCCCAAACTAACGGATGACGTCACAATGACGTCATTTAGTGGCGTTTTTCAAGAAATGCCACTTTTTTTTTTTTTTTTTTAAAATTTTTATTTCAATTCCACCACCATCTATGCTGCTGCTAAAAAAATACCAAAGTTAGTGGCATTTTTCAAAAACGCCACTTTTGTTTTGTTTTTTTATTATTATTATTATTATTATTATAAAATGAAATATCAATTCCACCCCCCACCTCCACCTATGCTGCTGCTACTGCTGCTGGCACAAAAGAATATGAAAAAAAATACCAAAGTTGGCATTCTCTGTTCATACTAGAACTTTGGAAACAAAGTCAAAGAATTTAACTAATTGCACATTTCACACAAAATACAATCCATGTTTTCAAACACAGAATTCCAAAACATTAAAAACAAAGTTCACTAGAACAATTACAACAAAAATACTCAAAACAATCATCAAACAAGCCTTTATCCCATGAAAATTGTGAAACTAAAAAGGATTATAGAACTAGCTGCCACAGCCTCCCTAATCGCACCTCTAGCCGCCTCTTTCCTCCCCTGATGTTCCCTTCTTTCATGTTCTTCTGGCACTGCCCAATAAAACTCTTCTTGGATGGTTTCAGTAGGCTTCTCCACCACTTCTCCACTGCCACATTCTTGCTCTCCAGTTTCTTCTTCCTGCATGATATCAAATGATGCTATGCTCTATAAGATGTTACCCATGTTCACCGTACCATTAGTTCATGCAAATGATAACATGCTTGAATATGTAGGCTCACTCACTAGATCTCCTAGTTCACCTTGAAAAGGGGAAACTATTTTGCTTGATTATATTCAACAAGAAATTAGATATATGCTTGGTCTCACATGCCACTGATTGTCCTAGAGATATATAGTTTAATTCCAGAGAAGAATTAATTTGATCTCTCCTGTTTATAAATTGATTTTAAAATAAAATTTATAATCATAAATGACAACATAATAGCAGTTTAATGGGTACCCAAGAAACATTTGAACAATTGGACTGAGGAATTATTCAACTTCATCCAAAGAGAATTATCAAGGGTCAGTTAAGACAAGAATCTTCTAAACAAACTACAAATGGATTACCACAGGGACAGAAAGCACTATTTTTTTTTTTTATTTTTATTTTTTGGATAAATCAGAAAGCACTATTTGCTAATGAAGAGCATGAATTTCTGTATTTGATATTCTCAAAAGGATGTAAGCCCCTAAAATAATTAAATAAAGCATAATAATTTCCAAGGAGGAGAAGGACAACTTCCTCAAACTCTATCTTCAGCTCTTTGAAAGGAAATACTAGTTCATACAGAATATGCATATCTTTAGTTGCAACACTAGAAAAGATTGTGAAGAGTTGCTGTTTAGAAGAAAAAGTAGGGAAAAAAAAGGAGACAATAAAGGAGCGTTTAACCTATAAACAGAAATCTTTCACACACAGGTTTCGCCACACTAAAATCAACGTTGAAGTCTAGTTATGAAATGCAATGTAAACAATGAAGTCAATCAAAGTTAATGTAAAATGCAATAGTCCCAAACTAATCAACACCTCAACATGCTCTCTAAGTGCAAATGCACTACAATCTATTGATTTCCACATTTCACATCCATTTATGGCAATACGAATTAGCTCCTCGTTAGGCAGGCATAAACATTAAAAATTGTTTTGTTGTAGATGTTAAACAGTTGATGTTATGGAATCATTGGTTTTAGGCAGTTGTGTTTTTCATGCATGTTGAATAGAACACTAGAACTTGTGCAGATGATAAACATTCCACAAAATCAGAGGGTCATCAAACTGGAGACAGAGAGATTACTGATGATGAAAAGTCAAAAGGTACATATATATATGTTTTAATTCTACACTAATTTTCCACTAGCAACCTCCATCTGTGCTATTCTGTTTCAGTTTTATTTATATCTACTTTTGCATTTCATGCATGCCACTTTTGCATTTCATTAGTTTAAACTAAGAAATGGATTAGCCATTCATTACACACTAACATGAGACGGTCTTAGGCTGCAACATGTCCCAAATTCATTTGGTTGGAAATTTAAGGCCTAGTTCTTTGACTTGGAGATCATATGCCGAGCTTGCTTAACCTGACTACAGCTTACTGGAGATTTTCTTCTATATTTTTTTTGGAAGATAAAATCACAACTAAGCACTAGCAGAAGATGGGGCTTGTTGGTCTTCTTCCCAAGTTTCTTGTATATGAAAAAGTTTGAGTCTTGACTTTCAACTTTTAGACTGTAGGTAATGGTTAAAGGCCTGGACTATATACATATATATATATATATATATATGCGTATTAATTAATGTTTTTCATGATTAGCATAATGATACAAAAAATTACTAGTTGATTGTTATTAAATCTAATGCATTTTTGACATTCACGCAGAGCACGTTGGTAAATAATTTTGACATAGTTGTCCAACACATGCAGTCAGCAGGGAGCAACAACCTGTAATAACTTTAGATGAAGAAGGTTCTAAAACATTGGAAATCCTAAAAGAGCGTTGTTTATGGTGGGTTAATGGAATCAATGACAAGCCTAAGTGTTGTGTCATCTGCAGCTGCTGCAGATGCCACCACAAGTAAGTTTTTCACACATTTTCCTTTTTAGAAATATACAGAGATCATCAAAAATATTCAAGGTTAATTGTGACTACTGTCATTTCAGCCAACACCCAAGATGAGACTTTAGTTCTATTGAGCAGCTTTTTGCAAAACAAAGGGGGAATCATTAAGATGTCAAAGAAGTAAAATACACAAGATAAAAAAGATAGATTGCTTAGGCTAAATATGAATTGAGACCAAAACTTCATAATATTTTTGTAAAAATTTTCAGGAATTTTTGGGTGCTCACACTCTAGCAAAATCAATCATCACTTAACCCACACTTACAAGACATCAAAACCAGGAGGAATTTCCACTGCAATCTAGTGTATGGTCCTTTCAATCTTCCACTCAATATATTCCCATTTATAGTATCACGAAGGAATTTTTCCTCTCTCCTTTGAAGTATTCTTCTTCAAGGCCAATTTTCAGCATGTTCAAAGGTTCTTAGTTGCTTTCTAAACTATGCATACAAACTTTCCACATGTTCCCATTAGTGAACCATTTGCACATCTTGTGACAAATATAAAATATTCAATCATTCAAATGAACTCAGCTGTTTAATTTGTCAGGCTTACTGTCCTCTTCCAAGATAACCACTAGCATGTCAACATGGACAAATGTCAAAACTCATCTCCTAACGTTATCGACTGCACCGATAGTGTTAGTGCATTAGGTCACCAAAGATCTGCTTTGAGATTTGGCTGACAACAATTTCATTCGAGATAGCATGATTCTCCACAATTTCTATAATTATTAGAGAATCCAGGTCGGTGTAATGCTACGGATGCCTCTTTCTTTTGAAAAAGTTTTATTTGTTTCTTTATTTCTCTCTCCATCTAAATTAACCCATAGTTATTTTCTCAAAGTTTTTGGGGTTTATTTTTATCTGAAGCCCAATTTTGTGTGTATTTGACTTGTAATGCAACTAGTAGCAGGCACTATCTGTTTGTTATCATCACAGTTCATGGAAGTAGAATTTAGCTGATATTAAAAGTTAAAGTTACTTAAAATAAATAAATAAATAATGAAAGGAATTGAAGCATATGTATATGTCTCCATACTCACACATGAAGGGCATCAGTTGAATCATAGGGCATTTTCAGCAAGGTCGATAGTTATCCAACAACAAAACATGTGAAGGATGCTAAAATTTCATATCAAATTTCATATCAAATTTCAACCAAGGCTGATGGGTACCATGTAGGATCATGAGTTCTATGTTATGTTGCTAGTTCTATTTTATAATAATGGTGCTACATACCATGACGTCAGCAACTTTATCATTACTTGGTTTGTTATCCTTCGAGTACCCACCCATCCACACCTCTAAGCGAGTAGCAGGAACTCCATTCTTCTTATTTGTTTCCTACAATTACACTTAAAATTAAGTAACAAAATCAAAATATACAATTTCAATTTGAAATATAAAGAAACTATATACCTCTACTCGAACAACTGAGAATGGTTTTCTGCCAGTTATGTGATTTAATGTCTTCTTCTTCCGAATTTCTTTGTTTTTTGTACTTTTTTTCTATTACATATGAACACAAACACAAGATAATTTATTAATTAACAAACTCATCTTATGAGATTACAATAGAGTTCAATACACAATTTAACACTAATCCCATGTAAAAGTACAATTTAAAATTAAATGATACCTGTACTCTTTCAGGTCGATGAGTTAACCTATCAGCATCATTGTCGAATGGTGTATATCCCATTTGTTTAACTCTAGCCTTCCACTCTCTCCATTTTAACAACTGTCATGATTATTGCATCCCGGTGGTGCAACCTGAATCAAAGCTATCAAGCATACTAGAAGCATTTCTAGCATGAAGCATATTAATGAAGAAACTAAAAATTTCTACAATGCTCTTGATAGATTATGATATAGAGATTCATAAAAAATGACTAGGTATCTCTATTTGGTTCATTTCTATAACACCATTTTTGTTATGTCATGAACACCCACACATGCTTGGCATCAATCAATAGTGTTGAATACTGTTATGTCATCCTATTGTGATCTATATAAATTGTATATGCACAAACACAAGAAAATATCACAATTTATTTTATTTTATTTTATTTTTTACACAATAAAATAAATTTGGCCCAAGGAACCAAATACAGATGCAATTTTAACTATATTAAATAAAAATTTATTTTATTTTATTTTTTACACAATTAAATAAATTTATTTTTTAAAAATTAAATAAATAAAATATCAATAAAATATATTGTTATTTTTTTGATTAAAATTTTAAATAAATTTATTTTAAAGAATAATAATAATTAAATAATGAAATTAAATAAAACATCTATTAAAATTTAAATAATGAAATTAAATAAAATATAAACAAATTTTAAAATAAAATATCAATAAAATATCTATAAAAAATTATTTTAAAAATAAATAAAATAAAACATCAATAAAAATCAAATAAAATTATTTTATTTTCAAAATTTGAGATATTTAAATTTTATTGAATTTTTACTAAACATAATACATAATTAAATAGTAGAGGGTTAAAATAGTCATTTCACCACCTAATCCCATACCCCCTTATCCCTCCATTTGTATTCCACCCCCTCATGGGACACAATAGTCCAATGAATTTGGGACTAATAGTCCAATGCGAAAATTTTGAACTAAACAAAGATAGTCGAATCCCACCCCTCAATCCCTCAAACAAACACCACCTTATTCTCACTACTTTTTTCTACTCCCACGCTGTTAACTCGCACAAACACTAGCTATTTATAGATAATCCTAGTAGTGTGAATACATAATGTGAACTACAACAATACAATTCTTATTCGAATTCTTCAGCCTTCATAAGCACAGTAAAGTGCCAACCATGTTTGAACTCCATCTTCAGCTATGATCTAGGTCCTAGCTTATAGCTTGAACTTTACTTCTAGAAGCAAGTTTACTCCAAAACAATATAGAATCATGGTTTAGACCAACATATTATATTAATTGTGAAAACATCACAATTATTAAGGAAAGAAAGTAAATTTTTACTAAGCAGAAGGATAGAGATGTATAGTCCTCGCAACTAAAACTTTTCCACCTCCAAATTCTCTTTGCAAAAAAAATATGGTAAGTACCTCTAGCAGCAAGTCAAGATTAAGATAAAATCCAAAAATATTAGGCTTGACAATCAGAAACACATAAAATTGCATAAAATTAATCACAAAAAGTATCCATTCAAGAAAATAATAATCCAAAGCATAACTCAAATCTATCAAGAGCATTGGATATAAAGTGAACATTATTAAGAGTAAGTGTTTCATTTCTGTTTTCCATATCTCTCTCTCTCTCTCTCTCTCTCTCTCTCTCTCTCTCTTCCTGGTTGTTTTAGAATCCACTACTCATATGGAGAAATGAGGGAAGATGTGCTCTTAAAGCTAGAGTCGTGTTGCTGATGTGAAGTGTTTATGTAGGAATTATAAGACCATATGCTAATCAAGTTAAATATTTAAATATGAAATTTCAGGAGGTGGTACAAGATAGCAGTTATTTATGAAGTTTAGTTTTGTCCAATAAAAAAAAAAAGGTTAAGAAACTGAGTTGAATATGTTCTTCTTGATAATTGCTAAGGGAGCAACGGACTGACTACTCACGGGCTAACTTAAATAGTTGATGAAGTATGGAAAACTGAGGGGATCGTTGAGGTTTGTACCCAATATATGAATGGCTTTGCCATTGACAAATCATCCCAAGCATAAATTTTAGAAGACTCAAAAATGAAAATTTTGATATGAACTTAACTGGATGTGACAAGAAGATATTTGAAATGTGGCAGTTTAAAAGATGAATGATGGTTTATAGTGGAATGACAACATAGAAATCATGCATCCCCCAAAGCTCTGTACTTAAAAATGAAAAAGGGTGGAAAAGATAAAAATTCTTGAGTAGGTTATCGTGAAGAATGATGCCCAAGATCTGGTAGGACGTATCCACTGAAAACATCACCCTTGTTTTGCCTTTGATTGGAGCTTCAGAGACTTGAGGCTTCTCACTGTCAATCTCATGCACTAACCTTATATTGACCCTACCTTGCCCTGCCTCAACTGTCATTCTAGTTTGGGCAAAATTAAAACACAATCAGACAACAGCCAGCAATCCCTTGTTTTCCTGTTTCAGTGTGCTTATGTAAATTCACATGAAGCATTCCCATTTCTAGATTTGTGCCTTGACTAGGATATCTTTTTGAGTAAGCCTGGAGGTCAGACTACAAGAAGTGGGTATAGTTGGCCTTGTCTCTGGGTGGGTTTCCCATGAGGGCCCCTGGTGCGGTGCTTTTCCAAATATGGTTGGGCTGGTAGGATAAAATTGGCCTACTTCTAGGAAGGAAGACTTGGGCAAAGGCTTGTTCTACCATGCTTCAGAGAAAATGTTAGAAGAGAGATAATCAGGCCCTTTAAAGACTGAATAACGGGAAAATTCATCGGGGTCTTTTAAGATTTGATATCCACTTCACATGAATACATGACAAATAACTGTTATTTTTGTCAGCACATCACTGCACTGTTGTTTTCCTAATACGCTTTTGTTTTACTTCGAGTAAGGGGGTTTGAATTCAGTTGGTGCTTATTTTTGTTTTTTGTTCGAATTGATGTAGACATTCTTGCGTCAAAAGGTCACCCTAGCCACAACTGGCCCAGCTTCTCCACAGGTGAGAAGAGAGCAGAGAAACTTTGATATGATCTATGATGATAAGGTGATTCCCTTGGAAAGAAGTCATCCTGACCAAAGTATCAAAGGATGGAAGGGCTCTAATTCGATGGGTTCAATTGATAAAGCAAATCCATCGAATGAACACTATCATATGGGAAATATAGGTTCCCCTGCGATGATGGTTCGGAATGAATGCAACAAACATGTGTGCCTGAGAACTTGTGACACAGATTTCAGCCTGGCAGATTCATGCCAAGAAGCCATAGGGAAATCAGAATATGCTTGTTCAAAGGTCAATGAGAATGCTGCCAGTGTTGGTACTCTACGTTATGCACTTCATCTCCGTCATCAGATGGGACTTCTCACTTGCTAGTAATTTGCATTAGGAAGTTTTTTATTTTTTTAGTTTAAGGCTATTTGGAAGTCATTCAATTGTTCTGAAAAGGAATTTTTTCTTTCCAGATGGCTACATGAGGAACAAAATTTCGTTAAAAAAAATAATAATAAAGTAAATATAAATGGATTAACCCTTGTCTCTTAGTTTTGATCACAAATCAAAAATGCTTATTTAACAGTTATATTATCACATGATATCACTGTTACATTCAATAATTACTCATAGATAACAGTAAGTTAGATTTTTTAGTATTGTGCTTAAAAATCTATCTCAACTTTTAGATTCCAATAAGGAAACTGCAAAATCATCAATGCAGTTCAAGTTTCTGGAAGAATGAAAACAAAATAAAAATACAACCAAATAAGCCCCAATACAAAATGCTTATTAATTGGAATAAAGCCATGCTAAATCAGATCAGAGCTTTCCCCTTGAGAGCTTATCATAGAAAGTGTTTCATCACATTGTACCTTTTTTCATATTAATAAATTAAAAAATAGTCACCTACAGTAGTCTATGAAATCATCTTCAAAAACAAAACTTGTCATCCATGTCATGGGCGAAAATCTTACCTTATGCATTCACAAGCTAGCAATCATCCTTCGTGCTGGATCGTCTCTATACAGAGCAATGCATTTATATCAAAATTTCATAAATGTTCACAAGGTTTCATTATCACAAGCAAGCAATCATCCTTCAAAATGGCCAACATATAATATAAAAGCAACCAATCAGATAATCAGCCAACATATAATGCAAACAACTCCGCATATGATCGAATGAAGAAAGCCATGGTCATAAACATACCCAGAGCAATGTTCAGACCTTCCTAACAATGACAGCAAAGCACAAATCCAAAGCGCAAATCCGATTGAGCGAGATCTGCAACCAAACAGAGCAGCAACAAACTTACAGATCTTCAAAAAAAGAAGAAGGAGGGGGCCTAAACGAGAGGAGAACCAAAGGACCAAAATTGAAACTCACAAAATCCAAAGAGAGGAGAACCAAAATCGGAAGATAAGCGCAATCTGGAGAGCTTCAAATCTGCGACAGGTTCTAAAATCGACAGATCTGAAATCGATCGAGAGTGTTTGAAATCGAGCGAGAAAGATTGTTTGAAATCGAGCGTTTATGAGCTTCAAATCGAAAGGGTTTATGAGCGAGAGAGGGTCTGAGTTTAGAAAGTGAGACTGAGAGGGAGACTGAGAGTGAGACTGAGGGAGAGACGTTTTGAAAGGGCCGGAGTAGTGAACGGTGTTCACAAGTTGACCCAAACGGTGTCGTTATAGTGAGATCTGATACAACGTTTTTAAAAACGTTGTATTTAAATAATCTATAACGGTGTTTTTCATAAACGCCATAAAAGAAGCGTTGCCATATCCCTCTTTTCCTGTAGTGGAAGGTGATTACTGACGTTTTGGTTTCTCTTGACAAAGTGAAGAAATAGACATATCATCCCGCTTTTCCTGTGGAGAAAATTTCACCTTTCACAATTACAATTATTAGATCAATTTAATTTTTGTATTAATAAATAATTAATATATCAAGACTTAAAAATAATCGAAATAAATTATCCAAATGAGCCGTATAACAAACCTCATGAACTAGATTGAACCGTCCAATCTACTGTGATCTAATAGGAGCTGGATTTCAAAAAAAAATTAAAAAATGAAGTGAACCAATTGCAGTTGATTTTTTTGTGCCATTTCTTCATATGTTTCTGTGTGCAAGTAGACTTTATTGCTCGTGTTAGATTGCCATCTTTGTCAATTACATCATTGTTGTCATCATTAGAGATGATGTCAGGTGTTTTAAGTGTTTGACGAGTCAATTTCAATACTTTTCATGAAATTATTACATTTTGTCATTTTTATACTTGATTATTATTTTTTTATATTTTTCTTTTTATAATTTATTTATTTTTATTTTGATCCTTTATATTTCAAATTTTTTTAATTTATTTTTTAAAATTAATTTCTATTTAAAATTAGACAAAAAATGTCATAATAAATGTCACATAATATAAAAAATTATATTATTATATTGAAATTTAAGTTTATTTTAGAGATATGAGTTATATATAATAAAATCTATATAATAAAGCAGGACGGATTTTGAAAATGTGTTAGACACAATTGTCCTACTAGGACATTTCAAGGGTCATGATTCATTTATATTCACATGGATGGCTTAAATAACCCCCTTAATTTTATATCAATCCTAAATATATATCTTCCCGCCCAAACATCTCCTCCTTATCCACGTCTCCCCCACCCTTCCATCTTTATCTCTCTGATCTCTATCTCTCTGATCTCCAGCCAAATCACATCTCCCCTCCATCCCTCTTTATCTCTCTCTCTCTGTGTTCTTCTTCCCGAAACTGCTCTCCTTCAACCGCAGAACACCTTCGATCCTCTGTTTCTCAACCGCTCAGGTATGTGTATAATTCTTTACTTCTCACCCTTTAGAATCAGAATAAGGTTGTAAACTGAACTCAACAATTTCTATTATTTTAATATGATACGGTGTAAATAATATGATATGATAGTATTCCCGAATCAGAATAAGGTTGTAATCAGTTTGTTTTTTTATTTTTGGCTGTATATGGTTTTTCTTGGACGGGGTACATAAAGGAAAGGCCGGCTGAGGAACAGAGGCGAATAGAGGCAGAGAAGGCTGCAAGTGAAGCTGATAGAGCATAGGCAAGAGAAGAGGTTCATAAGGTTTCGCTTTTGAATTTTGGCTTGTGATTTCCATATCCCTTACTACACTCAGATCATTAAACCATGCTGTTCTTTCTCATCCCTCAACTGATAAACGTTTTGTCCCCTGATGTTTTTATTTATTTTTCTTGGATTTAATGCAGACTAGCCTCATGTACAAGCTTGGGATTCAAGGAGTCTTCATGTGGAGGAATAGATTTCGATTAACTATATTTCCTGGGTTTGTAGATCATGCTTTGATTGTAGCTTTGATTGGAATATTTTTCGATGGGCGAAAACTGTGGATCTAGCAGAACTTACATGTTGTATTCCACTTTCCACTCACTCACAAAAATTTAGCAAAACAAAATGAAAATCATGCAATGGACTCTCTTGATTCTTTCTTTTCTTTCCTTTCCGTTGCATTTATTTTTTAATTTATTTTCCCCTTAGTTCATAATTATCCAAGCCTTCTTCGTTGTCGGAAACATGCTTCTCAAAAATATGTTTTGCAGGAATTGATGAAAAATGCCGTAAGGTTTGTTGATAAAGTCTGGTTAAAAAAATAAAAAATTACTTATCATCTGGAGTATTTCTTTTATATATATTTTTTTTATTTCACTCTTTTATTTTTTGTTGGTGAAATAAAATATAGGACTTTTCTTTTTCTTTTTCTTTTTTTTTTTTTTTTAACTAAGGAGAGTTATATAAATAAAATTATTAAAAGTTCTTTAATAAAAATAATATTTTTTTTAGTGTCTTCATTAAAAAAATACTACACACTTCACTTTCTTTTTAATATTTTATGTACTGGTACCTTTCTTCGAAGAGAAAGTTTTGCAAAATCTATTCCTATTCTAACCTCGAACTTGAGCAACAATGATAAAATTTGAGAGATGGACAGAGAGGCATGAGAGGGGAAATCTCTTCCCCAAAAAAAACAAATCAAAAGGAAAGGGAAAGAGAAGATTGATGAGATAAGAGAAAAAGTGAGAGGCAATCCCACTTGGATTTGCTTCTTACGGATATGGATGTTCACCAACTCTATACTAAAAGGTTGTTGGTATTTGGTTAAAAGTTAAAAATCAGTTTTTTAATTTATTTGGGTTGATATTATCTTTTTATTTTTTTTATATGTTTTTTCAGTAAAATTAAACAAAGTTAAAAAGTCAATATTTAATTAATTTCTCAAAATCACTCAAAGTATATTGTAATATTACTCCAAAATTTTGTAACATAAATATTAAAATGATATAATATGTTTTCATTACAAATATATATTTTGTTGGGTGGTAACTCTCTCATAATAACAATATTAGGTAATTAAGAATGGAATTTAATCTATTGAGTTTAAAATGAATGAAATTTAATAATTTAATCAATTGAGTTTAATAACAATATTAAGTGATTCCGAATGGAATATAATTTAATTAATTGAGATTAAACTATATAATTTTAGATG
Organism: Camellia japonica; assembly: GCA_030407325.1. Taxonomy (NCBI): domain Eukaryota; kingdom Viridiplantae; phylum Streptophyta; class Magnoliopsida; order Ericales; family Theaceae; genus Camellia; species Camellia japonica. The sequence goes on along the minus strand of JAPPVO010004085.1, from coordinate 9,524 downwards.
GACTTAAGATAGTCATCCTCACTTACATAATTATAAATGATGAAACAGTTAAGTAAGACAGACTTACATAAATGTAATTTAAAAAATTGAAGACAAAAAATTTGCTATAAATTCTGCCCTCTTCTTCTTGGCATAGCAAAGTGTGTTTTGAAGAGAGAGAGAGAGAGAGGAGTGTGTGTGTGTGTGTGTGAGAGAGTGTTTTGAAATTTAAAATTTAAAAAAGTGCGATGGGTGAGAAAGGACGATGGGTGGGTGAGTGGGATGCAGAATTTTAAGTTTATTTGTTTATTTATTTATTTTATTATTTTGCTTTTTGAATTTAACATTTCAAAAATCAAGTCAAAAAGTCAAAAGGCTAGAATGGTTATTTTTTTCTCTACTTTTTTAGCTAAAAAGTTAAAAAATATACTTATATAATACATCTTAAACAACCACTTATACAATTTTATTTTAAAATCGTAAATATTATTTTTAAAATTTTAAATGTAAATTTTACTAAAAAATAATAAAATACAAATTTAAAATTTAAAAAATTCTTTTCGAAAACTCTAAAACTAAATAAGTTTTGAATTTCAAATTTATAAAAATTATTTTTAAAATATACAACCAAATTAGATAAATTCATTTGAAAATTCAAACTAAATTAGATAAATTCATTTGACCTCAATTTTATTTTATTTTTATAACAAATTAGATAAATTATATTTCTTTATAACCAAAATAATATTTCTTTATATTTTTTTTATATTTGTATCAAAAAATATTACAGACTCTATAAATTTTAACATTATACATATAAATTACAATTATATTTTAATCCTAATAATATTTAGGGGTTTTTTTTTTAAGGTCCTTGATATTATGATTTTATAGCATAAAGGACATCAAATATTTTTATGATGTCTAAGGTCCATCAACAATATTTTCATAATGTCTAAGGTCCCTCAACCATGATCCAAAGAAATTTCAGTCCAGAGAAAATTGGTGCAGAGAAATTTCAGTCCAGAGAAAATTGGTCCAGAGAAATTTCAGACCAAATTTCTTTGAAAAAAAAAATTAATCCAGAGAAATTCTCTGGTCCAAACCAGAGAAATTCAATTCTGTCTAAAATCCAGAGAAATTTTTTACTGACTTCAAAGTGTTTTGATATCTATGTTTCCAATTCACTACATAAATATAATATCCTTCCTAAGGACTAGCTTCCTCATTTCCTTAGACAATAGAGCCACAGCCACAACAATAGAAAATTCAAATTTCTCTGGGAAGCTACTGTAACTAATCATGTGGTTGTAAGTGGCAGCTACATGATTTTGTTGCAAGCTGTTGTAACAATAGAATATATATATATAACTATGACTGCCAATTAGGTGGAAGGAAGGAAATGGAGAAGGTATGGAGGAAGCTGTTGTGAGGAGGGGAGGGAAAGAAAAGGAAAGGAAAGGGAGAAGGTATGGAGGAAGCTGCTGTGAAAATTGAAAAGGAAAGGGAGAAGGTTAGTCCAGAGAAAATGAATGAAGAATTTCTCTGGATCATTCTAAACCTGAGAAATTCTCTCAAAATCAATGAAATTCCTAAAAAAACATTTCCAGATAAATTCTCTTTAACCCAGAGAATTTTCTCTGAATTTCTCTGAATTCTCTGTCTGTGTTTTAACCAAATTTTTCTGGATTTCGGAATTTCTCTCCAGAAATTTTTTGAATTTCTCTGGATTCTCTGTGTTATAGAAACATTAGTGAAACAATCCAGAGAAATTTGAATTTTCTCTGGGTTGGATGTGTATATAAGTCAAAGAAATTTTCAAAAAATCATAACCCAGATTCCAAAGTTTTATTCCCTCATCTTTTTCCTCCATTTTCTCAAAATACCAAACACAGTTCAATCACTTCAACACCACAAATTTCAAGTACCAGTAACCAAATTCGATAAAAGCTTAAAAATTACGAACAAATTTCCAGAGAAACCCTGTTTTCTGAATCCCAAACAACAAATATCATCAACAATAAGAATTTGAGGAACTTTAAAAACAACCAATAAAAAATCCCAATCTACTTCTACTTGTACATAATCTACATAATACAAACAAACACATATATAAATATATGTATATTGATGATGATTATTACCTTGAACTTTGTACTGGGTCTTTCTAGTAGTTGGGTTGATGATAGAAACAGATTTTCCAGAAGATGACTTCTTCCACTCCCCATCTGCGTAGTACTTGAACACATCTCCATCTATGGTTTCTGCAAAAACTCCACTTCCGCCATTTACATCTTCTTCAATCTCTTCGCGAAACCCCTCCGATCTCAACCGCAGCCTTCGAAACAGCCTTCCTCGGCCTCAGATTCCACAGCTTCGCCACCGATTCATCGCCATCGAGTCGATCGATGTGTCCCTGGCTGAGGAACTGAGTGCAGGAAGGAGAGCAACTGGTCAAGGGTTGGGGATTTGGAGCCAACGGTGCTCAGGACAACGTGGATGGAGAGTGGATGGGGTGAGGGACCTTAAACTACAAAAGAATAGATTGTGGATCTAATCCATTATCAAAAATTGGATAGGGACCTTAGACCGATTTTCCCTAATATTTATACCGTGCCTTTAGGCACGGGCATATACTAGTATTTTTATATCACATAATTGTTAATGTGTCATTTTTTATCTATTTTTAATAAATTTAAAAAAAAAACTTAAAATATAAAAAATCAAAATAATAAAAAATAAATTTTAAAAATAAAAATAAGAAAATGACCAAACATACAAGCTACATAGTGTAATTTGTCCAACAATATTGATACAGACCCCCTCTATCCCCCACCCTCACTATCTCCACACACACGTGGAAGTTAGTGATTAAAAAAAAAATAATAAATAAATAAATAAAAATTAGCCAATGACCTCCCAGTGGAGGTCCTGCGATTCTCCCTAATGGGGTCCCAAACATTATGCCAAAATTTACTTTTCTTAGATTCCTATAGTAGCAACACTTTCAGTGCATTAATTAATTCTCGAGGAATTCCATGAGCAATGGCACAATTTTCTTAAAGGTTCCTTTCTGACAACACAAACAAATTCATTTTCTAAGGTGAGAACCATTATTGTGATAGTCACAACCAAACGTCCTCATCGGGAGTCATCTTTGCAAGCCGTCCACTAGTTTTTGATCAATGAATCTAATAATACATAATCAATCGCACACTACTAGAAGAAAGGACTTTTCACTTTTAACATTTCTACATTTTTTTCTTTTTCCGATGTAAATAATACGTTTTTTTTTTTTGCTGGTGGGATCAATGGTCGTATCAGTAGGTGCTAACGGTTTGAATGTTTCTCATTTACAATTTGCGGATGACACAGTGATTTTCTGTAAGGCTGAATGGTCTGAAATTATGGCTATTAAAAGAATCCTTAGGTGCTTTGAGGTAATCTCAAGTTTAAGGATTAATTTTTCAAAAAGTGTTGTGTGTGGAGTAGGGGTGGCCGATGTGGTGGTTGATGAGTTTGCTGCAAAGTTGAACTGTCTAAGTCAGAAGTTACCATTGAAATATCTAGGATTACCATTGGGGGCCAGTCCTAGTAGGAGGTTAACTTGGAAACCAGTTGTGGAGAAATTCAAGAAGAAGTTATTTGGGTAGAAGAGAAGAGTTTTGTCATTTGTTGGGGGAGTTACACTCATAAAATCCGTGTTGTCTGCTTTACCTGTGTACTACATGTCTCTTTTTAAAATGTCGGACTGTGTGGCCAAAGAGATTGATAGGATTCAAGCTTCATTTTTATAGGGTGATTCAAAATATCATCAGAAGATCCATCTAGTTAGTTGGAAGGAGGTATCTAGGAGTGTGGAACAAGGTGGTTTGGGGATCAAAAATATCAGGCTAGCAAATGATAGTTTGCTAGTAAAGTGGTGGTAGAGGTATGGCCAAGAGGAGGATGCGTGGTGGAAGATGGTAATTTGTGAGAAGTATGGCTCTACAGGGGGAAGGTGGTATCCTTTTCTGGCTGAATCTGGTTCTACATCTAAGATATGGAAAGACATTTTACTAGTAGCTCAAAGGAATGTTAGGCTCTTTCAATTTTACAAGGAGAATGTTGAGATTGTAGTAGGGAATGGAGTAAGAGTTAGTTTCTGGAGAGATCCTTGGATGGGATCCACAAACTTATTAAGTCAATTTCCTCGATTGTTTCACCTGGTTGTAGATAAAGAGTCTTCCTTGAGTTTGCAAGTAGCTAGAAGATCTCATCAATCTAGGTGAGTTTTTAATTTCAGAAGATCACTTCGTGCTTGGAAAGATGAGTTGGTTAGGTTACAAAAATTTTTGGGATCTGGCCCTGTTTTAAGAAGTGATGCTGTTGACTGTTTGTGTTGGAAGCCTATACAGTCAGGAATGTTCAAGGTTAATCTTGTTTATGCCTGGGGTTTAGTTAATGATGGCCCCATTCAGAGATCAACTGAACTGATATGGAATAATTTCTCACCTCCGAAAGCTAAATTCTTTTCTTGGTTAGCTTGGAGAGGTAGATTGAAAACAAAAGGGTTGCTCCATAGGTTAGGTATTTTGGTGAGTGATGATGCTCTGAGGTGCATTTTCTGTCATGAGTCAATAGAATCAGCTGAACATACTATGATTCACTGCCCCTTTGTTTGGAGAATCTGGTCTGATATTGCTTCTTGATGGGGTTTTCAGTGGGATATTCCTAGTTCCATTGAAGATTTGCTACTATGGTGGATGGGTTGGAAGTTTAAGAAGAAAGTAAACTAGATTTGGAAGGTTTTACCAACTGCAATAATGTCGTCTGTGTGGATATATAGGAATGATTGTGTGTTCAATTCAGTATAGCCCAATCTTCAAGATCTGTGTGAGTGTATTAAGGTGAGAGTGGTAATTTGGATGAGATCTCATTTCAGTGGTGTATCATTCTCAGTTAATGATGTTGTCTTTAATTTTAAGCAAGTTAGGAGGTGTTTTGGGTCTTCATGAGAGAATGTGGTAGGGTGGAGGTGCTTTATAAGTCTGGTGTTGCAGGGGTTACAGAATCCCTAGGCTGCTGCTGGTGCTATGTTTTGTTTGATTGTTGTTAGTATTGGTTGGAGAGCTATTGAGAAAGGTGTGACACGGGAGTTTTTTTTTATTTGCTGCTGTTGTGGCTTTCTGCTGTATAGATAATGTATTGATGCCTATTGTTGTTTTGTTGCCTACTGCTGTATGTGGAATGGTGTGCAATGGTGTGTCATAGGGGAGTTTGATCTGCTATGCCTCACTAGCTGTTATGCTGCTAGGCTGATCTGTCCAAATATAGTTTGTGGTTGCATAGTCTTGGTGCCTTGGTGGTTGTTTAACTGATCTGTTTGCTGCTGTTGATGATCTGTTGGGTTGTTAAACTGATCTGTTTTCTGCTGTTTTGCTGCTGTTATTCTATTGTTTTTTGTTTTATTTTGTTTTGGTGTTTTTGCTTTTGCTCTTTATGTTTGGTTTCTCACCAACTTAGAGCTTGGAGCTTGTGCTAGCAGATGATTTCGTGTTCATCTTGGTGTTAACCTAGTTGGGATCTTGATGGGTCACTGTGATGCTTTCTGCACTCTCCTCTTCATTGATGTATATTATCATATTTTGTATTTTTTAATCAATAAAGTATTTCTTTTTGCTAATAAAAAAAAAAAAATGGTCATAGAAAAATATTGTTTGCAACCGCAAAATAGAGTCGTTACAAAAACACTGATCACAAAAATTATTGTTTCTTAGAAATTTTTGTACATCAATAGGATATCATATAACATTATCTTTCATTAATTACAAATGTATATGCTTCTTATTATTTTGCAAACACCCAACATAAATATAGTGGATGTTACTGTCAAAACTAATCACAATAATAGAAGATATCACATGACATATATCCTATCCGTATACAAAAATTACTCATGTTTCTGACATTGAAGATGCTGATGCAAACAATTGGGCTCAGAAAAAATACATTTACTGCATGTTTGTTTGGTGGGATTGAAGGGTGGGATTTGACTAATAGTCTATCCGGACTAATAGTCCGTTGTTTGTTTCAAATTTTTTACATAATCCCAAATCTGTTGGACTATTGTATCCCATGGGGGATACAAATTATGGGATAACTCATCCCATGGGATTAGGTAGCCAAATTACATTATTGATCCTCTAGTATTAAATATCTTTTTCCTCATAGTATTAATAATACCTAATAAAGTAGTCTCAATTTAAAAATAAAATAATTTTATAATTTTTATTGATGTTTTATTTATTTAATTTTTTAAAATAATTTTTTATATATATTTTATTGATGTTTTATTTAAAATTTTGTTGATATTTTATTTAATTTCATTATTTAAATTTTAATAGATGTTTTATTTAATTTCATTATTTAATTATTATTATTTTTTAATATATTTATTTAAAATTTTAACTAAAAAATAGCATATATTTTTATTGATATTTTTATTATTTAATTTAAAAAAAATTATTTAATTGTGTAAAAAAAAAAATTATTTAATCTAGCTAAAAATAATTAAAATATTAAAGATATGTTTAATATTACTATTACTTAGTAAATAATTGAAAATGGTAAAATAGTTATTTGAGCATTTATCATTCTCTATAATATCCCAAACAAACATAGGATTCATATCCTATCCAACCAAATAGTCATTTCTTGACATCTAATCTCATGACTAAACAAACATGGGATACATATCCTATCCAACCAAATAATCCCAGGACTATGAATCCTAGGATTACAATCTAATGGATTTCAATCCCCCTTTATCCAGTCCGTCTAAACAAACATGCTGTTAAGGTGTAATGGCGGTCAAAAAACTAATTGCAAAAATTTTTGCAGCCGTATGCTAGCTGTGGGTGTTGATTTTTGACCTCACAACCAAACAGACTTCTCTGCAGAGATCTAGTAAACTTAGCTGGAGAGTATGAATCAGAGTTGATTACGCCAACACCTGCGCACAAGAGACTAAGAAATACCACCGGGAGCATTCCGATGATCAAGTCAGTCAACTTATCTCACAAAGATATCAACTCAAGTAACAGTGCACAAGTAAAAGCATACCTTAGACCCACATGATGCCTTACTTTTATAGTCAACAGTGCCCTTGTCCTCTAAAAGTATCACTTCATAGGACTCTATCTCTTACAAGAATATTACTTATCCAAGATTCCTCTTATTTGGATTAACATCAACTCTCTCGAAAGTCCAACCTTACCGAAATAGAGAGTCTATTATCATCTAAGACTCTAGTCCCTCATTTGAACATCGCAGATTCAGATATGGTTTAACCACACCTTGACCAATCAGAATCACCCATGTGGCACTTCGGCTAACCACCTAGGCCACGTGGACAACTTAAAATTATGTCCCCATAACTGCCTCCTAAGTTCTATTACCTTGGCAACCTGAGCTGATAGTTGGTGTTGAAAGATTTGGTGTACCCTTGTTACAAATTTGGATGTATGGAAATTATTTCACTTTCTTTTAATGAATGTTGAATTTAAATTTTGGGGATGAAATTCCTTAAGGGGGAGATTATAATGATTCTGGTTTAAACCTGACCCTTTTATTGCTTTTGGATCCGAGAACTCGTGTATTTAACTGTTGTTCAGCTCATTTCCATCTTGTTGTTTGTTGGGTTTGGCTATTAGGAGCTTTGGTTGTGTTTGAAACGGGTTAGGAAGTTAATTTTTCAAAGAGTTGTTGCCCAGAATTTTGCTTGTTCACTCGGGTGACCATTCCTGCGCTCGAGCGGTCTTTTGCAGTCTGCAAAACTACTTAGAGTTCGATATCTTCGCTCGAGTGGTCTTTCTTGCGCTCGAGCGAACTTTTGCAGGTTTGAACTACTTAGAGGGAGTCATTGTGCGCTCAAATAGTGGTTTTGGTCGCTTGAGCAGTGTCTTCTTTTTGTGTCTGTCGCTCGAGCAACCATTCTTGCACTTGAGCGGTTTGTGCGTATATCAGTCTAAGAGGAAATCCTCTCGGATAACTTTTTCATCTTTTTCTCTCTAAACATTCCAAAACTCTAGATCCATACACACTCTCTCTAGTTCTCATTTCTTACTCTAAATACTCTTAATCTGTGAGTTTTCTTACCCTAGTCCTTTGGAGAAAAACGTTGTGCACGTCGAAGGCTTCGTTTTAATCGAAGCATTTTGTGTTTTTGACTTCGTCAAGTTCTATCCATGTTTTCTTCGTGTCTTCTACTTTGAGGTAAGGATTTCTTTGACTCTTTTATATGATTTTTAGCTTAGTTATTTGCTCTTTAAAAAAGGGTTATTATTTGGGAATTTTTGGTAAAAACTAAGGTTTGAAATCAAAAGAGGGGTTTTCCAAATTGATTCTTAAAAATGGTTGTGGGAATATGGTTATGGATGAGTTGTGTTGAAATGATGGAAAATCTTTTCTTAAAATTGATTTTGTATATAAAGGGTTTTGCCCAAATTTTGGATATTTGAAATTGTGAAAGAAAAATGGAAAATGATGTTGGATATTGTGAAATTGGAATAATGGTTATGTATGATGATGGTGGAGTTGGATATGTAATATGACTCCCATGATAATTGATGAAATTGTATCTTTTGATTTTGAATTTATTTATTGAATAGAAATATCTGTTTTGAACTATCAGTGGAGGATAGTGTTGATTGTTGTAGACATTGCATGAGGATTAGGTTGAATTGAAACTAATTTTTCATACATTGTGCATTGAGCATCATTACACATTGAACATTGTAAATGTATTGGTTTTTGAGAAAAATGGGTAAATACTGCGGTGAATTTGGTTAGGGGGTGTGGCTGTGGTTATGATGTTGGCTTGTGTGTCTTTGGTAAAAGTCTAGAAACCCGTTAGGTGTCGATCCTTCCGGTTAGTACTCGTAAAATGGCTTTAGTAGTGCTTGTATAGCTTACTGGCAGACACGTACTTAGAGATTCTCAGTGTTTTGTATCCACTGCCTTGTAAAATGATTATTTTCATGAATTGATATATAATCTGGCATTGCATTGTTTTGAGATGGAAAATGAGAAATGTTTGCAAAATGGCATGCATGTGCATGCACCTTATAATTTTGCTAAGATTTATATACTGTGTTAGAGTATCTCTACTAAGCTTTGGCTCACCCTATATGGGAAACAACTTTCAGGTGTTGATGATATGCCTCCACTAAGGACATAGCTTAAGAGGACTTGGAGCTTAAGGCTTCCTTTTTGGTTTCTTGATGTAAATATTTTTGTTCAAGCCTCGAGGCAATGTCACAGCTATTTCTATTAGGAGAGCACTTGAACACTACTATTTCTAACTGGAACTCGGGCAATGTCGCAGGACGGTTACTATCTAGAAAGGAAGTTTATTTGTGTCCATGTGATTAGGTGCTTATGTGGAGTGAATTATTTGTTGTCTACTGCTTTAAGACATGACTGAATTAGCTTCGACACAATTATGAGTGTGCTAATTTGTTGGGTTACCTTTATTATGATGTCAGGACGTAGACATGGGGTGG
>JAPPVO010004084.1:0-30741 GCA_030407325.1 Camellia japonica | reverse complement strand
AACCAGAATCGCTATAATGGGGATTAAATTGGTATTAAGTGAGGTGCTCAAAGAAATCTTATTAAAATTTAGGATTTACGGTGGGGATTCAAAGAAATGGGGGTCTAAAGAAATTCGGTAGATGCTAATAGTAGCGCTCCTTACATTTTTATGCACCAATAAGTCTTGTTGTAATTATTTTTCTCGTTGTCACCCTTGTTTTGTTTTGTGTTTTTGTTTTTCCAGCATTCCGTTCTTTGAACTCCAAATTGTAAACCGATTTGGCCACCAACTACCACTTCTAATAGCTGGCGACCATTATCAACCTCCAGTGACCATTACCAACCTGTAGCAACTACCACTAATAATTATTTTTGCCATTTTTCATCTCCAACACAACATTACCGCCTCCACTTCCTCAAATCTAGTAGCGACAAGAGAAAAAAAGAAGAAAAAGGATGAAGAGATTGAGTGACAGAGATGAGGAGCCATTACCAGAGAATAATTCTCATTATTTTTCACATTTACAAATCAAGACAAAGAATCAAAAGTCAGAATCAATGATAAATTTATTATGCAACAAATCTCAACCTGTATTGCAGTGATAAATTTATCACAGTTGAATTTGTTAAAGTATACAAATGGCAGATTTGATTTGAGAGAGAGAGAGAGAGGGTCTAGTTGTGCACATGATTTTTTTTTTTTTTTTTTTCATTCAAAATGTCAACTACACATGACAGAGGGCTACATTGCAACAAAATTGAAAATGCAAAGACTAATAAATTATTCAAATTGGAACAATAAGGCCCAAAGTGATGTTTCATCCAAATTAGAGGACCAGTGGCGTATTTTAATCCTTTTTTTGTTTAAAAATTTATTAGACTTTATTATTCCAATTTGAATGGTTTGTATGTATTCTCTGCTTCAAAAACTTTTAGCCAACGAAGTCAAGTCTTCAACTAGAGCCAATGACCCTGTGAATGTGATGCCCAAGTTTTCAATGATTTTCTTCCGAGAAAATGCTATGAAAGAATGATGAAGCCTGTGATGTAAAACTCACCCGCTGACCCAAATGGGGGACATTTTTAAAACCTACAGTAATATAAATAGAAAATTTATATATATAATAATATAGAATAATGTGATAAATTTTAATTTGATCATTTTAAAGCAAGTAGTGGTGCTAGAAACTTATAAATTTACCCAGAAACATAAATAAATTCATGAAGCATTCATAAATTTATTCATTTTGTATGTGTTGTGTCATCCCATTGTTTGATAAAATACCCACACTTAAACCAACAAACCTATAATCTGATAAATTTATAATCCATTAATTATTGAGTGATAAATTTATCACTGAATTCAGTAATAAATTTATTTGATCACTTACACAAGTTTTACAAACGCAGATCTTTACCAACACATTATATAGAGAGAGTCTCAATCTCACCGGTGACCATGTACAGTATCAGATTGGTGTCGAAGATAGTAGATCTTCATTGAAAACACTTAGAATTGAAACCATTGGTGATGTTTGGCGTTGAAGACAATAGATCAGTGGTGGAGAAGGATGGTGATAGCGGCGATATCGAAGATGGCACATCGATGATGGAGGATTGCAGTGTTGAAGACTGCAGATGAATGATGGAAGAGGAGTGGTGATGACAGCAACGATAGAGGAATACAGTGGTGTTGGGTAAGCGACGACAATGGAGGAAGATGATGTCGACGGTGGTTGAAGCGAGTATTGTCCACGATGAATAAGGAGAATGGTGATTGAGCTTAGCGACAAAGAAGGCAAGGGAGAAGGAGGCGGTGGTGTGCCGGCGAGAGAAATAGTAGAGAGAAAGAAGAGAGAAATAGAGACGGGGCTGTGTTTACGGTTTAGAGTAAAATCACTCAAATGAATATAAGGGGTAAAATGTCATTCCCAATATATATATATATATATACAAGGGGTAAATGGGAAGATGGACAAAATTATTTTGGATTAAGACCAAATGAGAGTTAAGTCTGGTCCAAAGGATCGGCCCGTAACTCCCTTTTCATTTTTGTCTCCTTATGAGGGTTGTTTATAGTTGTTTATTTATTCTCAAGTCTGGGCTAGATAGTTGGGCTTGATGACTGTATTGACTTGTTATTTATTATTGAACTAGTAGTTAATTTAATGTAATACTTCTCATATTTGTAATAATTTTATTACCAATTAACCAAAAAAAGGGAGTGGGCAAAAGGTGATGCTGAGTTATTGTTTATTGAAACTTTGTTTTCTATTGTTAAAATATACCAATTAGATGCCCACTGAGAGTATCTCCAAAGAGTTATTTAAATGAGTCATGTTAGTTATTATAGTTAGTATTATCACATTTTAGTCATTCTAACGGGTTAACTATTACAATAGTTATTTTAATATTATTCAAGGCTAGCTATATTTGAAGAACCTTGAGAGGTTCTTTAAACAATTTGTGTACAGATAGGTAAAATAAAGAGTAGCATTGGTGTACATAAATAGAAAAAGAATTAGGCAAAATAAATAATTATCTTTTTATATTTTAGCTAGTATTTTTAGTGATTTTTTTTTTTACTTTTAATTTTTTTTATGAGACAAAAAAAATTGGGACAATTACCAAAAAAAAAAAAAGCCCCAAGATTTAAGCCTTGTAACAAAACAAATCTTGACTTTTTAATTTACAATTGAAACTCTAAATTTTTGGATTACTTTCAATCTAAATCATTTGTCTATTTTTGTTAAGTAAAATCAATAGAAAAAATATTGAGTTTAATTACTAAAATATTATTTTTTTAATCAGTTTTACAAGCGAAAATAAGTGAATGGTTTATATTAAAAATAAATGAAAATATTAGAGTTTAAATTGACAAAATAAAAACTCATGATTTATTTTGTTACAAGGCTAAAACATTGGAATTTTTTTTTTTTTTTGTAATTTTTTCAAAAGAATTAATGTGTTTGGAATAATTTTTTTAATTGAATATATAATTTTGAGAAAAAAATAGATATTTTGTTGTGACTTTTAAATTTTTTTTTTAAAATGAAAAAATCTCTTGCCAAATGGAGCTACGTGTGGTGTGCCATAGTAAAATGCGTCATTATTCACGCATAAGCATTAGCATGTGACGTGTGGGTCGGTTTGATTTTTAAAATTTTATTTTAAAATTTTTTATTAAATTTTTTTGCACATTTTAATTAGGAAAAATTATTAGAAAATCGCATTTGGGAGAGTTTTAGTCCAAGGAGTTCTCTCTTTTTTTTTTTTTTTTTTAAATACACTGGTAAGTCTTTTTTTTTTTTTTTTTTTTTGAAATGTGATCCGCAAGATCCCATTTGTGGAACGAATTTGGTGACATTTTTACCCCTTTCTTCATAGGTGAATTGATTTGGAAGGGATATTTTGGATTCCATTGATTACATTAGGATGGTGGTCACGTTTTGAAAAGTTAAAATATGGGTAGATTGTGGTCACATTTTGGAAAGTTAAAATATGAGCAGATTTTGGCAAGGTGTTCACATTTGGGTTGGAATCTTTGGGCGTTGGATTCAAAGTTTTATTTTTGCATGTGGAGCATTGGTTGGAGTTCGGGACGGTAAGGGTTAGTTATGTTATACCTTTTGTTTTCTGATTATGATTCTTTTTTGGGTTGGGGTGTGAATGTTGGCGTGTGGTTTGTGCAATTGGCACATTGTGTGTGTTGTTATGTGGCACTGTCATGTCATGGTCACGGTTGGAGAAGTGGCGGACCTAACACAGATTTCACAATGCATAGCTCACACCTCACAACAAACAAATGTGTTGAACTTAACACACATGTCACATTTTTCTGACGGTCACAATTTTTTCCGTGGTGCTCTTTATGATTCCAATTGCTAAATAATTGTCACGGTCGTACATTTGTAACAGATTGTCCACACATCGAACTAAAAAAATCGATCAATTATTTTTCACGTTTGGTTGGTGGTGTGCAATGTCGTCGGCCTGAGAAGTTGTATGGTCTGGGGAGTAGTTGTTGGATTTCATTGACAGTAATGTGTTGGCTGTGAAGGGGGCACAATTATTCAAGCCTATTTGTATGGAACCTTGTTGGATTGGACGAAGGTCCCTACTGGACTGGACGAAGGTCCCTACTCTGTACTCAAGCCTATTTGTATGGAACCTTGTTGGATTGGACGAAGGTCCCTACTAGACTGGACGAAGGTCCCTACTGGACTGGACGAAGGTCCCTACTCCATACTCAAGCCTATTTGTATGGAACCTTGTTGGATTGGACGAAGGTCCCTACTAAACTGGACGAAGGTCCCTACTAGACTGGACAAAGGTCCCTACTCCGACTGACGAAGGTCCCTACTCTGAAGTGGGCTCTCTTTCTCTCTGCTCTGATGGGCCGAAGTAAGGGATTAGTCTTGGTCCACTCCCCACTCCGAAGAGGGGAAGACCATGGGCCTGGCCCTAAACACCACTCCCCACTCCGAAGTGGGTAAGTCCATAACATGGGATCCAAGGCTCCCACTCAACGACAACATGAGTGCTAACAGATCAATCAATACCCTGTAAAGTAAAGGGCACATGGTGCCCGCGAATGACGGATCTTGCTCCCCTCTATTAAGGGATGTGCTACAATCACGGCTGAAGACCAGGCGTAGAATGAGGGAGCTTGATGAATAAGTCATACGATCTTTATAAAAGGTAACCTTACTCTCCTTGAAAGGGGCGAGCTCTTAACTCTAGAAACATACTGGTCTTCTCTATCTTGTCTCTACCAAACTCCGGTACTGACTCGACCGTCGGAGGGGTTTCCGACCAACCCCCGGTCGGGCAGCCTAACTATTTGTTCCTTGTGCAGGCCTTCACCCATTGGTGCACCAGGGTTCGTCCACGAAGTTCCATCTTACTCTATTGCGGAAATCGGTCCGCACATTTGGCGCCGTCTGTGGGAAACGTTCTCTGATTGCTTTGTGACGAACTCCGACGATGGATGTTGAAGGAACCTCGCAACCAGGGATTGGAGAGAAGACTCCAGGAACGGAGAGAACCAAAGATAAGGGTCTGGCCTTCCCTACCGGGAACGACAACCAGATGGACCACGACAGTCCGACCCTCCATACGGCGGAGCGACGTCATGCCGTCGCCTATCGATCATCTCAACGGCTATTTGTTGAGAAGGACCACCGTGATCGTGTTATCGACTCGATGAGTCTGGAGATTGAGGAGCTACGTGCTCAACTGAGGAAGCAGATGGTACCTCAGGGGGAGCCAAGGAAGTCCGGAGGGGGACCGTCGCAGCAACGGAGGCATGCTTCTCCGCCACCCCCACGACGTGAACGATCTAACTACAGTCCTGCTCGTGGTGAGCGTAGCCGGCTGATTCCGGTACGCAGTGAGGGAGCCAGTAGTAGGACAGAGAATCCCCGAGAAGACTCTCGTAAGAGACAAAAGTCCATCAGTCATTATTCAGCAATCTCTCCTCCTCCGCGCCGTCGTGACGAGCGACCGCGTGACTTGAGGGCATGGTTGAACGACAACCAAGGGGATGATCGACGGTCGAACAAAGTAGCAGAACGGCGATTAGAAAGGGAAAAGGAGCATCTAGATCGGTCTGTTCATCAGATAGAGCGTCGTGCTCTGGACCGACTAGTCTCTTCCCCCCTTTGCACTGAGATTGAAGCGGTGGAAGCTCCTCATAAGTACAGTCCACCGAAGTTCATCCTCTATGATGGGAAGTCAGACCCCCTGACTCATATCAGCCATTACCGCCAAATGATGTCACTTTGGAATCAGAACGATGCGTTCATGTGCAAGGTTTTTGCCTCTAGCCTTGGTGAGCATGGCCTCCGGTGGTATGACAAGCTTCCTCCTCAATCAATCTATGATTGGGCTCAGCTCTCCGAAGCCTTCGTCGCACGGTTTGTTTCTAATAGCCGAATCCCGAAGGGATTGGATACCTTGTTCAATACTCGGAAGGATAAAAAAGAGTCTTTGCGCGAATATGCTCGGCGATATTGGGAGGCATATGGTGATTTGGAAGAAGATGTTTGTAGTGAGCCGTTGGCAGTTCTATACTTCAAACAAGGCCTCCTCCCTTCACATAAGCTCAGGCAGTCGTTGACGAAACGGCCCGCCTCTGACTTGAAAGAGCTGAGGACTCGAATAGAGGAGTGAGCCCGTGTGGAAGATGACACAGCATCTATACAAGTGTCAGTTGCAGATGAGGGAGTTAAGGACTCTTGGCAACATAGAGCCGAACAGCCTAGGAGGGAGGACCAAAGAAAGAGGTATGGCCAAAATAAGCAACCAACCATGCAAACCGAAGAAGAAAGGAGTAGATCCTACGAAGCCATAACACTGTGTTCACGGAGCCGATCTACAGGCTCTTGGAAAAAATCAAGGGAGAACCCTACTTCGTTTGGCCTCCTAAGATGATGGGGGACCCTGCTCGGCGCAACCAGGAGTGGCGGTGCACCTACCATCGTGAGAAAGGGCATAAGACGCAGAACTGCAGAGACCTTAAGAGGCATCTCGAAGACTTGGTTACTGCCGGCCACCTCCAGCAATGGATCGATGTGGAAAAGACAAGGGCAAAACAGGGACAACTCCCAATCCCTCTACAGAGGACCAAGCTCCAAGGCTAGTGATAAACGTTATCCATGGGATGACCGACCCCCAAAGGGAGAATGCCCTTCGTGGCGAGATTCAGAGAGCCACGCACTTGCAACAAGTCATGTCAGTAGGACCATTGTTCGAGAAGTCTAGAACGGAAGCAAAGCCCTCTCAATTCAACATTGTGTTCTCTGAGAAAGATCTAGAAGGGATCCAACATCCTCACACTGATGCCCTGATCATCACCGTCGGTGTGGCGAACAAATTTGATGTGAAACGGGTCCTAATTGATCAAGGGAGCGCCGCTGACATTATGTATTATGACCTTTTCAAAAAGCTAGGTCTTGATGAGCAACACTTAATCCCTGCAATCTCCCCTTTGGTCGGCTTCAATGGGCAGACAGAGTGGCCGCTAGGCCGGATTACCTTGTCCGTCACAGCAAAGTCCAAAGTGGTCCCTGTCGACTTCCTGGTGATCAATACTTCATCTCCTTACAATGCAATACTTGGTCGACCTTGGATTCATACAATGGAGGCAGTGCCATCCACTTACCACCAGGTAGTCCGTTTCCCAACAAAGAGTGGGGTGGAGGAGATCAAGGGTGACCAAGTAGCGGCAAAGCACTGCTTCATCGCCGCCATGAAGTCTAAACAAGCATGTAAGGAAGTCCAGATGGTCGAACTGCCTGATCAGCCTGTACTGGAAGATGTTGGTAGAGTGCCAACAGAGAAGATGGTGGAGGACCTCGAAACGATCCTGGTGGACGGAGGAGATCCAGACAAGTTCTTTCTACTCGGCACTTCGCTTCTCGCCGGAGAGAAGGAGCAGTTGCTAACTCTCCTCCGCAAGAATATAGAAGTATTTGCCTGGTCTGCTTACGAGACTCCTGGGTTGGACCCAACCTTTGCATGTCACCAACTCAATGTCCAACCAGCAGCTCGGCCCGTAGTCCAAAAGAGCAGACGATCATCTGCAGAACATACAGAAGCGGTCATCCAAGAGGTAAACAAGCTTCTAGTGGCAGGGGTCATACGAGAGGTACAATATCCGAAATGGTTGTCCAACACTGTCGTGGTGAAGAAAAAGAATGGAAAATGGAGGGTGTGCGTCGACTTCACCAGCCTCAACAAAGCTTGTCCTAAGGACAGCTTTCCTCTCCCACGGATAGACCAACTGGTAGATGCAACTGCCGGACATGAACGGATGAGCTTCCTAGATGCCTACAGTGGCTATCATCAAATCCCCCTGTTTGGCCCTGACCAGGAGAAGACAGCATTCATTAGCCCAAGGGGCACCTACTGCTACAAAGTGATGCCTTTCAGCCTGAAGAACGCTGGTGCGACCTATCAACGGATGGTCACTAAAATGTTCAAGGACCAACTAGGCAAAGACTATGGAGGCCTATATAGATGACATGTTGGTCAAAAGTAAGTTGGCTGAACATCATCTGAGAGACTGGAGGAAGTGTTCCAAATCCTGAAGACCCACAAGCTTCGCTTGAACGCCTCGAAATGTGCATTCGGGGTCGGTTCAGGGAAGTTCTTGGGATATATGGTGACCAGGCAAGGTATCGAAGTCAATCCCGACCAGATCAAAGCCCTCCAAGACATCGAGGCACCTACAAAGGCTAGGGAACTCCAAAAGCTCGCTGGTATGGCTGCAGCATTGAATCGTTTCATTAGTCGGTCTCCGATCGAATGAGACCCTTCTTCCAACTCCTAAGGAAGAAGGCAAACTTCGAATGGGGTGACCAGTGCTCCGAAGCACTCGCAGAATTGAAAATGTATCTTTCTTCCCCTCCTCTTTTGTCTACTCCAGTCCCCAACGAAGAGCTCTTTCTTTACTTGGCTGTCTCCGATCACGCTGTAAGTGCAGTCTTGATTAGAGAGGAAGGGAAAGAACAAAAGCCAGTATACTACGTTAGCAAAACCCTCTTGGATGCCGAAACCAGATACCTACCTCTAGAGAAGCTGGCATACGCCCTACTGATAGCTTCTAGGAAGCTTGCTCACTACTTCCAAGGACACACTATCAATGTCCTCACAGAGTACCCTCTAAAGTCTGTGTTCAGCCGAGCTGATTTCTCGGGCCGGACAGCGAAGTGGGCAGTAGAATTAGGGGAGTTTGATATTAAATTCCAACCACGGATTGCTATCAAAGCTCAAGTGTTAGCAGACTTCGTAGCTGAGTTCACTCCAGGACCGACCGGCCCCTCCGAAGGGAGCTCGGCCTTAGCAACTGAAATCCACAACACTCATCAAACCCCCGCTGAGGCATGGAAACTTTTCATTGGAGACATTTGGCAGTTGTTCGTTGATGGATCCTCCAACCAAAAGGGTTCTGGAGCGGGAATGGTCCTTATTTCACCAGAGGGGTTTATTTGGGAGCAAGCTGTCAGACTGGGATGGAAGGCTTCCAACAACGAAGCGGAGTACGAGGCTCTGCTAGCTGGTCTCCGTAGCGCAGAACACTTTAATGCAGAGGAGTTGCTCGTTTATAGCGACTCCCAACTTGTGGTGAACCAATTGACTGGAGTATACGAAACTCGCGACGACCGGATGACATCCTATGCAGAACAAGCCAAGCACCTGATCCGCAAATTTCAAGCTATCAGGGTTGTGAAAATTGGCCGTGACAGAAATAGCCACGCCGATGCCTTAGCCTGTCTTGGCTCTTCGGTGGACTCAAAAAATGGTCGCAAGATATGGGTCGAATTTGTTCCTCAACCGACTATCGATCCACCTAGCTCGGTCCTTTGTACTGACCTTGGTCCAAGCTGGATGGACCCTCTCCTTGCCTTCTTAAAAAATGGCGCCCTTCCAGATGACAAGAAAGAAGCACATAAAACAAGGCACCGAGCTGCGCGAATTGGGTCTCACCCTCAGGCAAACACTACAAAAAGTCTTACCTTGGTCCGTATCTTCTTTATGTTCACCCCAATCTTGTGGAGAACTTTCTTTATGAAATCCATGAGGGGATCTATGGCAGTCACACTGGAGGTCGGTCCTTGGCACACCGAGCCCTCACTCATGGGTACTGGTGGCCGCGTATGCAGAAAGATGCCCAACAGTATGTCCAGAAATGCGACAAGTGCCAAAGGTTTGCCCCACTCATTCATCAACCAGCCAAGAACCTAACTCCCCTCACCAGTCCATGGCCATTTGCACAATGGGGTCTGGACATCGTTGGACCTCTAGCAAGAGGTACTGCTAACAAAAGGTTCTTCGTTGCCGCCACTGACTATTTCACTAAGTGGGTGGAGATTGAAGCCTTAGCAAGCATAAAGGAAGCTGACATGAAAAGGTTTGTTTGGAACGTCATTACTCGGTTCGGCATCCCAAGGGCCTTACTATCTGACAACGGCACCCAGTTTGATGGGAAGGTTTTCAGGAAGTTCTGTTCTGACTTAAAAATTGAGTTCCGAAATTCTACTCCAGTCTACCCTCAAGGCAACGGTCAAGCTGAAGCGTCTAACAAGACGGTCATCAATGGGATGAAGAAGCGGCTGGAGAAGGCCAAAGGCAAATGGGTGGAAGAACTGCCAAACGTTCTGTGGGCGTACAGAACAACACCACGGCGATCGACAGGGGAGACGCCTTACTCTCTCACTTATGGGATGGAGGCCATCATCCCCTTGGAGGTCGGCCTTCCCACTATTCGGTCTGAAATCTTTGAACCAACAAACAATGATGAGGCCATCGCCCAGGCTCTTGACCTGACAGAGGAGCGCAGAGAAGCCGCGCTCATTCGTCTGGCAGCATACCAGCAACAACTTACTAGAAGTTTCAATAAAAATGTGCTAATTCGCCAATTTCTACCTGGAGATCTGGTGCTAAGGAAGGTCATGGATCATAAGAAGGTCCCTGGTGAAGGGAAGCTCGGCCCTAACTGGGAAGGGCCTTACAGAGTTACCTCTGCCTTAGGCAACGGAGCTTACTACCTGACTGACCTAGCAGGCAAGTCCATTCCTCGTCCTTGGAATGTTGCCAACTTGAAGAAATACTATCAGTGATATAATGATCTAAGCAGCTTTTGAATGTAATCGAAATTCTCTAAGTATTATTGAAATCACCTTTTCCCTATGAATTGTGTTCTTTTCCATATGTGTCGTACATATTTTCGCTCGACAATTGAGCAAGAATGGGTTACAGGTCTTAACCTACACCCTAGCCTACAAACTTGACCCTTCGGTTGGAGTAAGGCGCCAAGTGGTATAGCTTGGTGGAATTTGTGCCAAGTATCGTTACTTGAAAGCATGGTCCATGGCAACAACTCGCGCTCAACGAAGAGCCGAGTTACGCTCTACGATGAGTTAAGCTTGACCGAATCAAGTAAAAGCTGAACAACGAAATACTCGGCCGAATCCAACTAGACATTTCTAAGGTTGATGTAAAGTTTGAGCAAATTGGACTGAGATACAAATAATGGCTTCCACTCAATAATTTTTAGTGCAAGCCAGGGGGCAAATGAAGGGGGCACAATTATTCAAGCCTATTTGTATGGAACCTTGTTGGATTGGACGAAGGTCCCTACTGGACTGGACGAAGGTCCCTACTCTGTACTCAAGCCTATTTGTATGGAACCTTGTTGGATTGGACGAAGGTCCCTACTAGACTGGACGAAGGTCCCTACTGGACTGGACGAAGGTCCCTACTCCATACTCAAGCCTATTTGTATGGAACCTTGTTGGATTGGACGAAGGTCCCTACTAGACTGGACGAAGGTCCCTACTAGACTGGACAAAGGTCCCTACTCCGTACTGACGAAGGTCCCTACTCTGAAGTGGGCTCTCTTTCTCTCTGCTCTATGATGGGCCGAGTTAAGGGATTAGTCTTGGTCCACTCCCCACTCCGAAGAGGGGAAGACCATGGGCCTGGCCCTAAACACCACTCCCCACTCCGAAGTGGGTAAGTCCATAACATGGGATCCAAGGCTCCCACTCAACGACAACATGAGTGCTAACAGATCAATCAATACCCTGTAAAGTAAAGCGCACATGGTGTCCGCGAATGACGGATCTTGCTCCCCTCTATTAAGGGATGTGCTACAATCACGACTGAAGACCAGGCGGAGAACGAGGGAGCTTGATGAATAAGTCATACGATTCTTATAAAAGGTAACCTAGACTCTCCTTGAAAGGGGCAAGCACTTAACTCTAGAAACATACTGGTCTTCTCTATCTTGTCTCTACCAAACTCCGGTACTGACTCGACCGTCGGAGGGGTTTCCGACCAACCCCCGGTCGGGCAGCCTAACTATTTGTTCCTTGTGCAGGCCTTCACCCATTGGTGCACCAGGGTTCGTCCATGAAGTTCCATCTTACTCTATTGCGGAAATTGGTCCGCACAGGCTGTGTTCTGTTTTTCTTTTTCTTTTTTGTGATTGTGCTTTGGTTGTTGGGGTTGGGATGTGAATGTTGGCATGTGATCCGTGTATTCAACCGTTGTGTTCTGTGTGAGTGGCACTGTAATGCCGGTGTGTCACATTTGAAGTGTGCTAAACCAAACACATATTTCATATTGCAAAGTTCACACCCAATATCCGGATAAATTTGTTGTGGTATTCTGTTGGATTTCAACGTCAACCGTAATTGGTACATTCGCTCGGAACATATGCTGCCACATAGCAGTAATACATTGTTCAGATAGGTGCATCCAATGCGGACTCAGCGTAGGTATATTTCATATTCAATTAAATTATGTTCTGTTTCGGTGTAGGAATGGGGGAATGTTATTGTGTTCAATTATGTTCTGTTTCGCTGTAGGAATGGTGGATTGTTATTGTGTTCGTGCGGGGATAACAAAGTTGCCGACGCCGTCAAATGTGATGCCCAAATCTTCGTAAGGAACCCAATTTGTCAACCACACTAATCATGACAACCCATTCTAGCAAATTTGGGTATTTTTTGTTGTTGCGGATTTTCTAGGACATGGAGAGGGGATTGTGTGTATTTCGTTGATGTGCTTTCAATTTATTTCCTTAACTACGTTGCACAATATAGGATCCGATGATGACAAAATTGCGATACAAATCGATTACACATGATGATACAGTTTGTTCCAAGGAATGGATCGGACTGGACCAAACTCCTCCAGCCCAGATGCTGATGATCGAGTCCACCGTAGAACCTGCAAACAAGTTCAGCGGGGAACGGGGTAGTCCCCCAGTGAACCCTCCGACGAGCAAGTTAATAGAGGAAGTGGTATATCGAGAGAGAGAGGGAGATTGGAGATAGATAAAAACTTAACCTTCTTCCTGTCTTCAACCTTTGCTTATATCCTTTGGTAATCATTTCACTGTCCCTGCCGACCTGCCCTCATCGCCGAAAGCCTGTGTTGTGGCTTACCTTGTTCAGGGTGAGGGGGTGCTGTTCCAGCTGAGGGGTGTTGTCGCAATAAATGCTGTGATGGGCTACATTAATGGTGATGTGCTGTGGCAATAACTTTGCAGATCTTTGTCTGCTGACGTGGCCTGTCCTACGCCTGCCACATGTCCGAATGTCATTGGCCCTTCACGCTCAGTTGGCGTCCAGCTGTCCTGGGCTTTACCAGCCGGGTTATGCAGTGGCTTCCAAATGGTGGGCTTGGGGTTGTTCACTATGGGCTGTAGACTTTGTGGGCCTGTCCATGTCAGTAGTCCCCCATTCCCAAGTGCAGTTTCAGTCCAACGAAGGGAATAATTAGGTGGAAGATGAATCCGACCGGGACGGGGTGGCCGAGTTGGTAGACCGAACGGGAGGGCCGATCGCGGAAGAGCCGACCGCGTGAAGGCCAACCGTGCAAGCCGACCGTGAGGAGGGCTGACCAAGTGAAGGCCGAGTGGAAGAGTCGACCGCGTGAAGGCCGACCGTGCGAGCCGATCGTGAGGAGGGCTGACCAAGTGAAGGCCGAGCGGAAGAGCCGACCGCGTGAAGGCCGACCATGAGGCGGGCGTGGGGCTCAAGAAGGGGCGTGGCACGTGATGATTTGAAGTGGAAAAGACAGGTTGAGGTTGGGGGGAAAAGAAGTGCATCGTGGCCCTACACGTGGCAATAGCTTCGGAAGGTTAGGCGTTGGAGCAGAAGTGAAACGATACGTCATTATAATGTTGAAAAGACAGTTTTGGCGGATGATTTGAAAAGTTTTCAAACTGGCGAAAATTAATTGGGATCCTTGGAATACGGAGAAACCGTGGGCTTTTGGTGTCATTCGATTCACCTATTTGTTTACAAAGACTCAAAATATCCCAAGTGTTAGTTCCTTCATTGCTCACGACACTCCTTTGCAACATTTTCTCAATTTCCTTGTTCCTGCGTTAGAAGCGATTCGTAAACATACGCTAGAAATGGCACAAGAAGGAGCTATGAATGTGAGGGTGGACCCACTTGAGGACGATGATGCAGAGGAGCTAGCGGCGCAGTATAGGTCAGAAAGGGTGGGGGAAATGGTGGTGCGATCCCATGGTTCTACAATGATAGCCACGCCACAACCGATCAGCCAGGTGGAACCAGATCACTGGCACACGAAGGCTGACAAGTCCACGATTACGGCGGCGGAGTTGGAAGTTATCTGCGAAAAATACCAGATTCCGGCTGAAGTGGAGCTATCGTTGCTGACATCTACATAAAGGGCGTCTGATGCCAGGCCAGGGGAGTTTTCCCTTTATGAGGAAGCTCTGAAGGGGGGGTTGAGGTTGCCATTGCCGCAAGTGGTGGTGGACGTGCTCAATCGTCTGGAGGTAGCGCCAGGCCAGCTGATGCCCAACGCGTGGAAGATTCTACTGGCTTGTGCAAGCGCGTGGCCATTGGCGAATAAAGGGGCGGCCATGACTGTGAACGAATTCTTTGGGTGTTACAAAGCGGCTGGGCAGCAGGAGACTTGGGTCACCCTGCAGGCAGCAATAGGGAGGGGTTTGGTGGTTGGGTTGCCGACGTCAATCAAAGGATGGAGAGTGCGGTGGTTTTATGTGTCCACCAATGGAGGGGCTGGGGTGCGCACGGAGTGGAGGGTGCCCAGCAGATCTGTGGAACCGAAGTTAGGGGCTGCAGCAGAGGAGAGGATAAAGAAAGTGAAGGCCTGGAGGGAGAAGAGGGGGTAAAGTGGGATGAACTTGTCAGCCTTCAGCGCTGTTTGCAGCGGGGTTGGGTCCACAACCGAATAGTGAGGATGTGGGACAAGCGGAATTGGAGGCAAGGAGGAAAGCACAGGAGGCTGAGGATAGGGCCATACTAGCCAGAGCCACGAAGTTCAAAGAAACGCAAGAAGACCGACCGCCTCAACCGATCATGCGGGAGAGGATCCGACCGCGCCCAAGGCCACTGGGGGGAAAGGACTTAAGCAGTTTCGAGCCACGACCGCCCCTAGTGGATCCTGTGAGAGAACAGGCCAGAAAAGAGGGGGAGGCTCTGAGGAGGAAGAAGAGAAGAAGAGGAGTGTCCCAGAAGGGGCTGCAGATGAGCCTGGGTCTAAGAAGGCTAAGAGCGTCCCAGTTGTTGTGGAGGCCTCTGTGGTCAAGGATACCCTAGAGGTGGTGGGGGTCATCCCAACACTGGAGGTTGTGGAGATTGCCCCAGCAATACAAGTAGGAGTTGGGGTGGCTGGGGCTGAATCGAGTGGGAGGGAACAGACCCAAAGGGGCCCTGCACCCCAGGAAGGAGGAGTCGGTCTGGCCACAGCAATCTATCATGCTCGTGCGGTGGCCGGACGGCTGGAGGGAGAAGAAGGCCCAGCCAGGGCGGGGGCAGACTGCCTGGTGAAGATTGTGGAGGAGGTAGCTCTGCACTCGGCGTCTAAATTCAGTGAGGCTGACCTGCTGAGGGGGTTATGCTCCGCTCAAATGGAGGTAACCACCTTGGCAGGGGCCCTTCTGAGGAAGGCGGGGGCTGCCAAACTAAAGGTAGAGGAGGCCAAGGCTCAACTCGCAAAATTGAAGGAAGATAGTGCAAGCTGGGAGAGTGCTCATGCCGATCTGCAAGCGGCCAAGGGGGAGCTGGAGAACGCACGTCGCCAGGTTGTGTCGCTCGAGTTCCAACTGGCTGGCGAGCAGAAGAAGGTGGATGAGGCCTAGAAAGCTTGCGCAGTCGCAGTCGAATGCCATGAAGAGGCGATGAGCAACAATGAAGAGCTAGTCAGGCAAAAAGATGAGGCGGATGTGAAAGTTGACGCTCTGCAAAATGAGCTGGAGGGCGAGCGTGCCAAAGCAATAGAGCAGAGGGAGAGCCTGCGTAAGGAGTTGGAGGCAGAGAGAGGAAGAGCGACTGTTGAAAGGGAGACTCTGCAGAAGGAGTTGGAAGCGGAGAGGGTGAGGGCAGTCGTTGAAATGGAGGCTCTGCGCAGAGAGCTGGAGGCTGAGAGGGCCAAGGCCTCCTCTGAGAAGGCGATCCTACAGAAAGAGCTGGATGAAGAAAGGGCGAAGGCAACCTCTGAAAGGGCGGCCTACCCCGATCTGTACATTGCAGCAGTTGATCAATTCAAAAGATCGCCTGAATTTCAGATGGCGGTTGATGTCGCAGTCGCCATCAGCTTGGCTAGGGAGGAATCTGGTGGGGCTGGCCCATCAAGGACGACTGTTGGGGGGAGGTCTGAGTCTGAAGTCATTGAGAGTTTCCAGCAGTCAGACTTCTATAAGCATGAAATGGCTGAGTACTGGGACAGCGGGTGGAAGATGTTCAAACGTAGGGCTGAGGAGCTATTCCCAGAGCTTGACCTGAGTAGTGTTACGATTGAGGAGGATGACGTGGCCCAGACCCCCCTGGATGAAGGAGTTGAAGAAGCAGATCTCGTCTCCAGTGAGGAAGAGGAGTGAATTGAAGATGTGTGTATTTAAGAGTTTTTGTTTTGTTTTTGTGTACACATTGTATCTTTTTTTTTTTTTTTTGAAGTAATGTAGTGGACTGATGTACACATTTCTGAATAAATGAAATTTCAATTTTGTTTTGCAATTGAGTATGTTTACCCATGCGTCTGAAATAGATGAAGACTTGTGATAGAAACTGGTGATAATAGTTGAGTAAGGCTAGGGACGCCTAAATGCAGAATGAAATTGAATTCGCAATAATACAGAGTTAAGTTAGAAATTCCGCTTTGTATAGTGAAACTGAATTTGTAATAATGTAAAGTGAAGTTAGGAATTCCTCAATGTAGAGGGAAATTGAACTTGTAATAATGATTCAATGTAGATCAAAGTTGGAGTATTGAACTTGTGATGGAGTTGTGTGTTGGTGTTCACCGTACTGCTGAGGAAGTAATCTGATTGGTGAAGAAAAAGTGAAAGAAAGTCTCTGGGAGTTTAACTAAGTAAAGGGTGGTATAAAAATGTTGACCTCAAATTGTGACTAAGTGTGCCACTAAGGGTAAATTTAAGCAATTTTCTGGACCTGAGGTGATGGCACTCCGTTTTGGCTGAGGTGATCATGGTGCTCAGTCTGACTGAAACTTTGGAAGTGCTCAGTCTGGCTGAGGCTTTTGCAGTGCTCACTCTGGCTGAGGCTTTTGCAGTGCTCAGTCTGGCTGAGGCTTTTGCAGTGCTCAGTCTGGCTGAGGCTTTTGCAGTGCTCAGTCTGGCTGAGGCTTTTGAAGTGCTCGGTAGTGTAGACACCCCATTTTTGACTGCCCTCAAGACTTGGGTGCTACTGATGGTTTGCTCGGTGATGAGAACTGTGCAGGGGAAAGGTCCAATTTCTTCGGCAAGGAGAGAGACAAATCTCAACTTCACACCCCATTTTGGACCAAAACTATTTTGGATGGTTTTCAGACCTTAAAACCCTCTCTTTCAAAACATTTTTGAAATAAAATTCCCACGATGATCTGACGCTCGCATTTCGGTAAATGTTGCGCTTTTTGGTAAACCGAGCAAGGACAAAGTGGAGATGAATGAAAGAGAGATGAAATCTTTGAAAAAAAATCTTTCAAAACACCTTACTTCGGGGTTTGAAGTTGAAAAGAAGAGGAGAAAAGGGGAGAAACCAAGTTAGAGAAGAGGTTCGGCATGAACCCGGGTAGAAGAGAGTCGAGCAGTCCTCGCTAAATCAAGCTCATCTGCCTATACACTTGGAGTTAAGCTATGAGGCCATAACCATTGGAAAGAAGACTTTCGGGGCTTCATTTTGCACTCAAGAATCTCCTAAAGCCAAGTCCGGTAGGGGGAGATATGATTGGTTGAAGTTGGACATCATCCCGGTTGGATCGAATCTGCGCGGCTTCACCAAAAAGGGCATAACTTTTTGCATAAGAGGAATTTTAATGCAAGGTTTACGCCATTGGAAAGCTAACTTCCGGGGCTTCAATCTGGACACCCACCGGCACTTTTTTGACCTCATCGGCCACCCATCGGCACTCTATTTATCCGACCGGCCAGTATAAATTGCAGGTCGGCAATATATTGTGCCGACCGGCAATTTATTTGGCCGATGAGCTCTTTTCACGGCCGATTTGACCCTTTTGACTCTTTCAAGCATGGTGCATGCCAGCTGTGCCAGCTAGGATGCACAGACCCAGCTCCCCGTGCATATGTGTGCCTATTTGGAGCCTTTGCCCCCTTTTTTTTGGACCCTTTGCTCATGGCTTCTTGAGGAAGCCTTGACCCCTTGTCTTGGCTTCCTCAGGAAGCCTACCAGCTATCTTGGCTTCCTTAATAAGCCTTGGCCCTCTTGCTCCCCTTGAACCTTTCTCTTTAGCTTGTCTTATAAGCTTAGAGCCTCTCCATTTGTCTATATAAGGAGCTCTCCTCCTCCATTGTAAATGGGTTGGATTCTTGAGCAAAAAAACCAGAGATATATAGATATATATCTGATATATCTCACCTCCCTCTCCATATCTCTCTCATTCAACCATCAAATACCCTTGTTCTTGGGCCATTTTCTTACCAATCCATAGCACCACACCTCTACACTTCATTTCAGTACATTGGAGGCCATTTGCAGAGGCTAGGAGCTTGTTTCCTTGGATCAAAACCTGCTGGTTTATTGGTCTACAAGGGTAAGCACACTTTTCCCCTAAACTAGCATTTTCTTGGTTCATATCTAAGCCATATTTTCTTGCACATTTGAGCTCCGACCAAAACTGAAAGTGTCATTTTTTTTAGCTATATTCCATGTTTCATTAAGGGCTCATTGCAGTTTGAAGCTTCTTTTTGGCACTTTCTTTATTATCCTCTTGAATGCCATTATTTTGCATGAGATTTTTAGCCTATGTGTGATCTGTTTTGGAGTATGTAATAAACTGTAGATAGGCTTATTTTGAGCCCTTCTTCAACATTCAAGAAGGGCTCATCCTTTTTTGGGACCTCCATGTATCACTTGCCATTGTACCCCTCTTTGGTCCCTATTTTTGCATGTTTTGTTAGCTTATCTTGCTTCTGTTTTTCGGCCATGATCAGAACTTAAAGTTGCCATATTTTGACCCCCTTGTCATATTTCATTAAGGGTCTTTGGCTGTTTGATGCATATTTTGTATACTTTGTGTTATAGCCCTCTTGTGGCTTTAATCTTGCATTGCATTTTGAGCATGTTTGTATACTGATTTGGGCTTGATAATCTACTGTAAAATGATATATTTTGGGACCCTCTTCAACATTGTTGAAGGTCCCTCACTGGTTTGAGACCCCCATATATCAGTTACTTCTTTGCCCCTTTGTTGGCCCACTTCTTGCATGAATTGTTTGCCATACTTGTACCTGTTTTTGGGGCTTGTCATCTACTGAAAAACATCATATTTTTGGTCCCTATTCAGTGTTGTAGAAGGGTCTTTTTCTGTTTGGGCTTTTCATCTACCACTTGCCTCATTGCCTCCCTCGCGGAGCCATTTTTGTATGCCATTTTATCCCTATTTGTGCTTGCTTTTGGTCATGCTTTGAACTGTAAAAATTCTTGTCTCAGGGCTGCCTTGCTTCTTATTTTACACTTCATGTCCTAATTATGCATGCTTTGTATAGCTGTAAGCCATTTCATGTACCTAGTTTTGCATTTCGGGAGAGATTCCATGCATCAGGTGTCATTTCGCCTTGCTTCGGGGCTGTTTTGCCCCTCATTTTGCTACTGATTTTTGCACATTTGCATACCATATTCCATGTCTTTTCCATGTCTCATTAGAGTGGCATTTCGGTGCCTAAGGGTCCGTCCTCGGTTTGCGTGCACGCATGCACGCATTTCGAGTTGTCTTGTTTTCATCTGATGGCCTCCTATGTGAGTGTGGCTGAGGTTCACTTGTATTGGTGTAAGCCCATCTTGCATTGTGTATGCCATGTTACAATGCGTTGTGCATGTTATGTTGTTAGCGTGTGTGCCATGTAGTTGCATTGCATTTGTATGTTAGCTTGCATGCTTAGGTTGCATGAGCATTGTTGTGCATTGCCTTACCTCTTGATCAACCATGATTGAGGTTGGGTCCCTTGTATGTTTTGTGTGCATTACATTTGATATTAAAATGCACACTTGACTCTTTGGCCATCATGCGTGGAAATGCGCGATTGGTGGCCCGAGGGTCGAGGGTCATGCTCCCTTGAGTCCATTGCATGATAGGGAGTGTGTCCGTGCATACATTTGCCTGAAAATTCCAAGCCATACACTGCTTGCCCTCTGCTGCTGTCAATTGCAGGTTCTGCAGCAAGTTTTGGCCGGTCGGCTAAATAAAGTGCCGACCGGCCAGGAATTTGTAGCCGATAGATCAAAATGCAGCCGGTGATCATCCCCTTTGGCCGGTGGTGTTCCCCCTCAGCCGATGGTGTCCCACAGAACTCAAAGAAGCAATCCTGAGACTTTGGCAATTTTCAGAGGAGCAGGGCAGTGTAAACAGAGGCAACAATGCTATGGCAGCGAGTTTCTGGGCGAGACGGGTCAAGCATGTATCATTCACGTATCCCGAGGCAGGGCTGCGGCCACCCCCTTTCTGCATTTATTTTGTTAATTAAGGGTCTGTAATAATTAATTAGCTAGGATAGTTGATTTGTTATTCGGCCTGTATATTCTTTTGGTCCCTCTGAGCGAGGGCGCAATTGTGTAATAAGTGTGCGTGAGTGTGTGTATGTCTTCCAACCCCACGTCTTTCTTCCCTTTTATTTACCTGCTTATGATGGAGACTAGGGCATATTTAAATTAGCATAACAGTATGATAGCATGTTTGCATTCATTCATCTGTTTCGCATACATCGGGCTCGGCGCATCATACAAACTGCATTGTACTTCAATTCCAAATTGAATACGTGTTAGTTGTAGGATTTCACATGTCATTGTAGATTAGCCGAGCCTATTCTAGTGACATTCTGTATGTGATGCATTAGCCATTTTTAACATGAACTAGGATCATGCATGATTACTAACTAGTTTCTGTTTTGGCTTGGAGTATTAGGTGAGCTTTTATGCTTTAGCATCCTTGCATGTGTGTGAGTGTTGCCATGACAACACGATTACCATGAGGCTAGCTGCTTATGTGATATAACTGCTTGAATGCCTGTGGATGGAGGTCGAATTACCTGAATTAGGATAATACATTAAAATTGTGAGTTTTAAGCCCACTAGATAGTGGCAAAACCATGTTTTCTAAGCCCACCCGAGGGTGGCAAAATCTGCATTTTAAGCCTACTTGCGAGTAGCACCAACAAACCATTTTCAAAAACAAACTTGAAATGTTTTGTTCCAATTTAGGCGATTTGGTCTATACTTGTTTACTGTGCGCATAACATAGTAATTCTAGGCTAATAACCGGAATAAGAACACATAACGTTTTCAAAATTGGATATCATGGTTAGTAGAGGCCGATCTTCGGATCGGGCGAGAGGGGGTGCTCATAGCTGACCTTTCCCGATCGTACCCAAGTTCCCGAGCCGAGGCAACTTTGGTGATGACGGACACGTGGCCTTTGGCACCGAGTCAGGGTTTCCTAAATTCTCCCATTAGAAAATATTTAGGTGGCGACTCTGTATCTGGCAAAGCAGTCCATGTTTGGCACTTCTTTTCTAAAAATCTGTTTTCTCAAAACGATTTGCCAGAGTTGGACTCTTTGGTTCAGATTAAGAACCACAACAAAAAAAGGGAGTCCGAATTGTAGCAAAGGTCCCCCGCGGGCTTGTTACAGTTTCTGGCGACTCTGCTGGGGAGTTTAGAGAGCTTGACTCGAACTCGTGATATCCTATTTTGATTCCATTTATGTGTCTTTGCATTGCATGTGCATTGGTGCGCCTAGGACACCGTGTTGGCCATCTGCTATTCCTGAGCGGTTTGCTGGAGGCTTGTCTTGTCAAGGCATGACCATAAGGCTGACCGGTTGCGGGCTCTGCCAGTATGGGAACACAAACCCCGGTTTTACCGGGGCACCCTTTTTGACCATTCAACCTAGTGCATATCGGAATCCATAGTGACCATTCCAAACTAGGACAGGTTGCTTACCCGATATATGTTGTTTGAAGCCGCTGTGTGCGTAGTGAAACCCTAGCTCCTGACAAAATAGGACAGGGAAACCCTACCCCAACATAGGGGTGTATTGGCTCTCATTTACTTGCTATGTGCTTTTAGAGTGTATCTCTACAGGGAATGCATATACCAGTTTGCAAGTCTGGGTATCCGGCCTGCGGGCACCAGTATCAGTATTTTGAGAATCAGTTATATCTGCAGGTATTAGATTCAGATTTGGGGCAGTGATTTCGGGGAATAGTGATTAGTAATAGAATACAGTTGTTCAGCTTTGCTCGTATTCGTTCCAGTGAAATTGAGCTGAGATGCTGTCTGTTTTCTCTTTTGCTAGGGGTAGTCCTGGAATCATAGCTTCAGAAGGCTCCACTATCTCCCGGGTACATTGGACTAGTGCTGATAGACTTTGTTAGATCAGAAATTCAATTCAAGGGCAACCAGTGTTCTTTCGCTGAGGCAAGGCAAAGAAAGGCCAGTTAGGGCTCACCGGTTCATCTGATCCGATAGTCACCAGTCACATCATCAGCAGACCCGTGATGGCACAGGGTTCAGAAGAATTTGTGGCCATGATAGCAGCGTTAAATCAGGGAACTGCCATGCAGGCTGAGACCGGTATTGAAACGCAGCGCCCATCTGGGGCATCTGCCTCACATCCAGCTTCGGGACCCCAGCCGAACTTTGATCCACTTCCACCAGTTGAAGATTTACAGGGTTCGAATCCCCAAGAAGGGTTGGCTCAAGCTCGAGTTGTCAGGCCCCTAGTGCAGCCTATTGAGAGATTTCAACCCTTTCATGTTGATGAGTTCAATCCGACTGCAGTGAAAATTGCGAGCCTTGAGAAGCAATTCAAAAAGGCACAAGGCCTTAACTCTATTCCCGACATTGAGGATGGGCACACTGAGTCTGCCGTGCGGCTCCCAGACAGATTCAAAATGCCATATATTGACCGTTTCGATGGGTCTGGAGATCTAATGGTACATATCCGACTTTTCTTGGATGTCCTGAAGCCGATGGGTCTGACTAAGCCACATAAACTCTCTCTGTATGGAAGAACCCTGTCGGGTGTAGCAGCTACTTGGTACGCTAAGTTGGAAGATAAAGTGAAGCAAAACTGGGAAGAACTGGCTGAGGCCTTTGTCGATCAGTATTTGTATAACACCCAAGTTGAAATGACCATCCAAGAGCTTGAAGCAACCCGCCAGAACCCAAAAGAGCCTTTTGTGGAATTTGTTGCCAGGTGGAGAGCAAAGGCAGCACAGATGACGGATCGTCGCCCTTCGGAGAGGGATCAAGTACAGATGATGGTGCGAAACATCGAGCATGATATGTTGCAAAAGTTGATAGTCGCTCCGCTATTCACTTTCAAAAGTTTGCATGAACTGGGGGTTCAGGTCGAGAACGCGTTCAACAGTGGGATCATTCCCAGAACAAGTGAACCGACAAGGAGGGTGATTTCAGGGAATACCAATGCTCGTAGTAGCGCTATTCCCAAACCCACCGAAATCAATACAGTTGCCACAACCGACCCTTTTGCCAAACCAAGCCTAGAACCAGCCGGCCTAACCCGAGCTCAGGGCAGAACTTTCACCCCCCTCTATATGAGCCTGACTAGCGCACTAAAAGCCTTGATGGAAAGAGGGCATCTCAAACCCCTCGATCCTCAACCTCTTCCTGACCCACTCCCAGTCAGACATAACCCTTCCAAGTACTGTATGTACCATCAGCAGCGCGGTCATGGCACCAACCGTTGCTACCGCCTTCGTCATGAGATCCAAAATCTCATTGACAACCGGACGATAGCTCCACCTTCAGCCCCCAATGACCAAGTACCTCATCCACATCTCAACCTAATCCACACACTGGCCGTCCCTTACGACCCCAGCGTATACATCACCCCAGCCCATTTACCCAAACCAGATGTGTTTATCCCAGATAGCCTGGACTTATGCATGATGGGTGCATCTGAACCCCAATCATCTCAAATCCATGAACCCACTACTTCTGAGCTGATGAAAATGATTGAAGACTTTCAGAGAACTGTGGCAGATCTAGCCTTTGGGGTTTTGGCCCCATCATCGACCATATCACGTACCAGGGAGTTTGTGTCTAAAGGCTCCCTAACCTTGGGACAAGTCGCATTGGAAAAAGGCCAATCCCTTGACGAAATGGAAGCAAGTGAAAAGAACAAGGTAGGGGCAAGCATTGGCCCCCATGAACACCTTCGGTGGGATATTAAGGCTTTGAAAGCTGAAGGACTGAACAAAGAGCAAGTCTTTGCGGTTGTTACAGAGGCTGTGGATGACACTTTCGCCACCCAAAATGAGAGCAGTTTGAATCAAGGGGCAAGCCGGGAGAAGGGCCTTTGTACCAGGAATGTTCCGTTCAGCCCTAATCCCGTGCTCGAAAGAGATCAGCAAACCCAGTCAACGCCTGCCAATCCCTTTGCTGGTGCATCCAGCAAAACTCCACAAACCTCAAAATACCCACCTCGAGGCCAGAGGGTGTTCGCACCACTGTACATGTCTCTATCAGCAGCCTTGAGGGTCCTGATTAGAGAGGGGGATTTGAAACCCTTGGAGCCGCGACCACTGCCAGATAGACTTCCTCCCTCCCATGATCCGGCCAAGTACTGTGCCTTTCATCAGCAAGTCGGCCATGTCACTGATAGTTGTTTCCGTCTTCGCCACGAAATACAAGATCTGATTGACAATAAGGTCATCGTCGCACCAACTCAGCAAAGTCTATCGGCACTTGATCAGTGAACTTGTGGGGGATAATGTGATGTGATCGGGAGATGAACCACCTGCGGATGGCGCTCGATTTACTCCAGATGTGGCGTTTGGCACGCACTGTTTTGAGCATTTGCGAATGCTAATTTTGTAGTTTCTGACTTGGGTGTTGAAGTCAGTTCTGTAGTTTTGTTTTGAGTCTGTCTCTGCCTTGTTGTATCGAGTCAGTCCTGTTGTACAAAGGTCGGGTGATTCCGGGGGTGTTACCTCGAGCATCACCCTTTTGTTTTGCGTTTGTCTTTTCATTTTGTTTTGAGTCTGTTTTTCCTGGAGCCAGTTACACCAACAGATTTGAATGAACAGCAGTGATTTTCACATCCTTGTGTTCGCTTCTGCTTTGTGCTAGTTGTACCAGAAGTTCTGAATGAGATGACGTATTTGACTAAGAACTCTGTCTTTTCTGTGCCTTGAAGTCGTTGTAATGACCTGAGTTTTTCAAAACTTTTTGAACACTACGGTGAAAACGAAGAGGAGGGAATTCCTCGGGGTTTGTTAAAATTTGATCAATTGAGAGAAAGAGAGACATGCTAAACCCTTAATGATTGAGATCATGCTTGTTAATGTGAGTATTGAGAAGGATCCTGGCTTGATCCGGATTGGCTCCACACTGTCTTCAGCGCGAGCGACTAGTCGCTTTCTTAAAATTTTTCAAAAAATGTTTTGCGCGGTCCTGCGAAGACATGTGTGGAATCGCTCTTGAGATTGTGCAACTTAGGATCACTCTCAGCCTCAAGACTCGACCCCTTTGCTTTCAAACCTTGAACTTGGATTCAGAACGTTCAAAGGTCAATCATGATGTGAGGCCTGTGTGGTCAGATTTGAAGCAGCCCGCAGACTAGGGGCAAGAAAAGTCAGATCAAGAAGCTTGCGAAGCTAGATCAGGAGCACTCCTCGAACTAAAAAAAAAATGTCAGATGCGCTCGAAGAGTCAAAGATGAGTCACCAAGTTCCTATCCACAACACTAGGGGCAAATTCGGCCCCCATTGGATGGACTCCTACACCGTCAGCAAACATCAGCCATTCTCCTGGATTCAGATGACTTC
This sequence comes from Camellia japonica, assembly GCA_030407325.1. Classification (NCBI taxonomy): domain Eukaryota; kingdom Viridiplantae; phylum Streptophyta; class Magnoliopsida; order Ericales; family Theaceae; genus Camellia; species Camellia japonica. The sequence continues at coordinate 4,935 of JAPPVO010004084.1, read as the reverse complement.
AGATCTCAAAACCATTTGGCATGGACTTGTTATACTTTTACCCTTTGAGAGGCTCGCTGGGCCGAAAACCGGAAGGGCGACCCAGGCAAAAGTTAGAGCGAAGAAAAGAATGAAAAAAAAGAAAAAAGAGAAAAAATGCAAAGATAAAAAAAATGCAAAAGGAATGAAAAGAATAGAAAAAAAGAAAAGAAAGAAGAACAAAGCTCGCAAGGTCGAAAACCTGCAATAGGCACCTTGGCGAAAGTTAGAGCCTAAAAAGGAGAGGTTAAATACCCGAGTGTACCTTAACCCCGAACTACGTAAGGCTTGATTCCCATGTTTGGGATACGTAGGCAACTTCACTCTGAAGTCCAGTCGTAAAACAATTCAAATTCGACTATGTCCATGTGATTTTTGATCATCTTTGCCTTCTCTGTATCCGAGAGTCTGGTCGTGTTCGTCGCTCAGAGGACTGACTACAATGTGCTGCGACATCATTCAAACAAGGGGCAACTTTCCGTTGCCATGCAGCTCTCTTCGAACAAGGGCAATTTTGCATTGCTATGGGTCCGAGGTTGTGCACCTCAAGAGTTGGTTCCGTGCTTGTTGAGCATTGGCCCTTTGTAAAATAGTTTTTGAGAATTTTTACTGAGGTTGACTAATTTTCTCGAAAATTGTTCCATCTTTTCCAAAACTGACCATTTCTTGGACCAAAAAAAAAAAAGGAAAATTTTCAGTGCTCATAACCTAACTTGTATGATTTTGAATCAGAAAATTGAATAAGCATGTTAATCTAACTCTCATGTTGGTCAAAATTGTTTTAGTAGAAAGCCAAAAAAATGGTCAAAATGATGAACTAGGGGCACAGTTGAGTCAGGTGTCCTATGCCAGAAAGGGCACAACTGAAGTTAACAACAAAGGGCTGAAAGCTCTTTCATCCTCCAAGCAACAAGGTATCAAGCCAAGTGCGAAGCACAGATTAGAATAGATCAAGATATTCCACTCCCTCATCTGGACAGATCTGATCACGTCCAAACTCCCCAGCAAAGCATCATTAACCGATGTCAGCTGTAGATCTGCTGCACATCCAGCCGCATCGCAACCCCTCTGTGGGAAAGTTCACTGTTGTGCGCAGAAGAAAAAGAATCTAGCTGAATGCTAGGGGCAAGAGCCCACAACTTCCTGTTTATCCACCAACCACCCAGGGGAGGGATAAAAAATGAGAGATTGAAGAATAGAGGGATGTGCGTTGAGAGAAAAAGTGAGAAAAGGGCTTTTCCAGAAAAACAGAGATTGAGTGCCAGAGTGATGTGAGAATCACAAATGAGAAAGGGTGGGAAACAATACCCGAAGAAACTGGCTCCTTGTGCGCTGAGAGTCTCTTGTCTTTGCAACACGTCTGTGCGTCGCGTCAGTCGTTTTGTTTGTCTCAATTCTTGTTTTGAGTCGTTTCAAGTGTCTGTGTTTGTGTTTAGGTTGTTACCTTTTGTTTTCCGTTATTGAGTCTTTTTCGCTGTGTTCAGTTGTAGGCTCAATACCCGGTCGAAAACTCATTTTCTCAAATTTCAAAAATGATTTGTGGTGTGCTCAGAGTGTTGTGCCATTCCCCACATTTGTGCAAAACAGTATTTGTTCTTTCATAAAACCGCAGGGTTCAACCCAGGTCATGTGAGAACAGTAAAACCCGGACCTATCTGAAGCAATATGGGTTCCAGACTACAAAGCAAAAGAAAAGAGGGAAAATTGAAGCATCTGAGTGTGTTTCACCTTCAGCAAATTCCGTGATTGTACTCCGGATGTACCTCTTCAGGCCTTGTCAATGCTACCGAAGTATGAGTGCGCCTTACCTCAAGTGTAAGCCTGCTTCAAGTCAGAACGGCAATTAAAGCAGCAGCAGATGTTATCTCTTGCCAATATGAACAGGGTGTACCCTTTTCGAGCTGAGTGTGTTGCAAAACCCTCTAAGAGGTAAATCGGAAACACCAGAGTACATATTTGATGCTCCTCTATTGCATAGAATATGAACTTTCATATACACTGTTGTTGCATGTGTGCCGCGCATCGTTATGATTCATGCATAAATATGCTTGCTTTCAATATTGCATGGAAAATGCCCCCATACTTGCATAGAAGTTGTATTTTATCGCACTTTCTTGTGCATTTTATCTCACTCGCACTATCTTGTGCACTTACACTTTGTATCTCACTTGCACTGTCATGTGCATCTTGTGGTTGTATCTCACTCGCGCTGTTTAGTGTGTCGCACTATCTTGTGCATTTCAAATCACTCGCGCTGTTTAGCGTATCGCACTGTCTAGTGCATTTCAAATCATTCGCACTGTTTAGCGTATCGCATTGTTTTGTGCATCACATCTTCGCGCTATCTTGCGCACCTCCATCGCACTGTCTTGTGCATTACATTTCATTCGCGCTATTTTGTGCATCTCATTACATTTTACATTACGTCTCATTCGCGCTATTTTGCGCATCGCACTATCTTGTGTAATTCATCATTCGCGCTATTTTGCGCATCGCACTATTTTGTGCACCTTACTTGCATTTTGCATCCATTCAATCGCGCTATTCTGCGCATCGCACCGTCTTGTGCATTAAATCGCACTATTTTGTGCATCGCATTATCACACTATCTTGCGTACCTCAATCGCACTGTCTTGTGCACTCGCACTTTCTTGTGCACTCGCACTTTCTTGTGCATCGCACTATCTTGTGCATTCCATTACGCTCGCGATGTTTAGCGTATCGCACTGTTCTGTGCAACTTACTTTCGCGCTTTCTTGCGCATCGCACTGTTTTGTGCATTACATTGTTTCATTTGCGCTATTTTGCGCATCGCACTATTTTGTGCACTTTACTTGCATTGTACGTGCATTTTATCGCGCTATCTTGCGCATCTTACCTGCACTTGTTAGTGCATTGCATTTCATTCGTGCTATTTTGCGCATCGCACTGTTTTGTGCATCTATGCCACAACGCACTCTCTTGTGCACCTGTATAGCACTGTTTTTTGTGCATTCACTCTTGCATTGCACTGTTTTGTGCATCTTGTTAGCACTATCTTGTGCATTCCAACCTGCTTCGCACTATTTTGTGCATCTCCTTAGCATTGTTTTGAGCATTCACTCTGCATCACATTGTCTTGTGCACACTGTATTTTTGCATAAATCTTGGATTTTCAAACCGGCTTCGCGTAGCGTATAAGTCCAATTATCAAAGTCTTCCTGCATATCATTTGCATCCTGCCCCTGAACTCGCTGGTTTGATTCCTTGCAAAGGGATACGTAGGCAAGCCTGCGGGCACAACCACTTATTCATTTGTATTTTTTTTGTTTGTCCAAGTCTTCGGCTTTGTCAAAAATGGGTCGTCACTGGGCTTTGACATTCACTCACGTCATTTCATGACTTCCGAGTTCTGTCAAAAAGGGCCAACTGTAGACACCCTATTTTTGACTGCCCTCAAGACTTGGGCGCTACTGATGGTTTGCTCGGTGATGAGAACTGTGCAGGGGAAAGGTCCAGTTTCTTCGGCAAGAAGAGAGACAAATCTCAACTTCACACCCCATTTGGACCAAAACTATTTTGGATGGTTTCAGACCTTAAAACCCTCTCTTCAAAACATTTTTGAAATAAAATTCCCACGATGATCTGACGCTCGCATTTCGGTAAATGTTGCGCTTTTCGATAAACCGAGCAAGGACAAAGTGGAGATGAATGAAAGAGAGATGAAATCTTTGAAAAAAATCTTTCAAAACACCTTACTTCGGGGTTTGAAGTTGAAGAGAAGAGGAGAAAAGGGGAGAAACCAAGTTAGAGAAGAGGTTCGGCATGAACCCGGGTAAAGAGAGTCGAGCAGTCCTCGCTAAATCAAGCTCGTGGGCCTATACACTTGGAGTTAAGCTATGAGGCCATAACCATTGGAAATAAGACTTCCGGGGCTTCATTTTGCACTCAAGAATCTCCTAAAGCCAAGTCCGGGGGGGGAGATATGATTGGTTGAAGTTGGACATCATCCCGGTTGGATCGAATCTGCGCGGCTTCACCAAAAAGGGCATAATTTTTGCATAAGAGGAATTTTAATGCAAGGTTTGCGCCATTGGAAAGCTAACTTCCGGGGCTTCAATTTGGACACCCACTGGCACTTTTTTGACCTCATCGGCCACCCATCGGCACTCTATTTATCCGACCGGCCAGTATAAATTGCAGGTCGGCAATATATTGTGCCGACCGGCAATTTATTTGGCCGATGAGCTCTTTTCACGGCCGATTTGACCCTTTTGACTCTTTCAGGCATGGTGCATGCCAGCTGTGCAGCTAGGATGCACAGACCCAGCTCCCCGTGCATATGTGTGCCTATTTGGAGCCTTTGCCCCTTTTTTTTGGACCCTTTGCTCATGGCTTCTTGAGGAAGCCTTGACCCCTTGTCCTTGGCTTCCTCAGGAAGCCTACCAGCTATCTTGGCTTCCTTAATAAGCCTTGGCCCTCTTGCTCCCCTTGAACCTTTCTCTTTAGCTTGTCTTATAAGCTTAGAGCCTCTCCATTTGTCTATATAAGGAGCTCTCCTCCTCCATTGTAATGGGTTGGATTCTTGAGAAAAAAACCAGAGATATATAGATAATATCTGATATATCTCACCTCCCTCTCCATATCTCTCTCATTCAACCATCAAATACCCTTGTTCTTGGGCCATTTTCTCACCAATCCATAGCACCACACCTCTACACTTCATTTTAGTACATTGGAGGCCATTTGCAGAGGCTAGGAGCTCGTTTCCTTGGATCAAAACCTGCTGGTTTATTGGTCTACAAGGGTAAGCACACTTTTCCCCTAAACTAGCATTTTCTTGGTTCATATCTAAGCCATATTTTCTTGCACATTTGAGCTCCGACCAAAACTGAAAGTGTCATTTTTTTTAGCTATATTCCATGTTTCATTAAGGGC